>CM033642.1:32319993-32482756 GCA_019512145.1 Engystomops pustulosus
AAAAGGGGGTCCAACCCGTTACTAGCATGGTGTACCTAATAAAGTGGACGGTGAGTGTATACATCCCCCATAGATGGCAATAGGCTCCCGGTGTCGGTACTGTGCCACACATGTCTTGCGCCATAGCGCACAATACACAGGGAAAAGATAGAACGTTCTATCTTTCCCCGTGTGCATGGCCATGCATCTCTATGGAGAGGGGAGGGGTGCGCAGGCATACGTTTGTTTGCATGTAGCCATATACTTTATCTCTCCAAACTAAAACACTGACTGACACTGCAAACACAGTGTAAAAGACCTTCATTTGTGTGTATTATGTCATGTACAGATACAGCGACGATTGTAATGGCGGTATAAGCAACATATTCTATTATAATAACATCCAAGCTGCCAGTATTTGATGGTGGGTCTTTTGTGGTGTTCTTGTAAGATCTTCTTTTTAGCTGATCGATACATGAGCAGCTCCGTGTCTGCTCTCTGTGTGCACTGGGAGTTGTACACATGTGAAAGATATTTACTCTGCCCTTTTGGGATAAACATCTTGTTGTTCACTTAATGATTGTTGTGATGAGCTCAGCAGTAGATCTAGCGTAAAAGAATCTACGAGACGGAGTCTGATGCCATGAGTATTACCAGCAAGGCTCCTACAGTTTCTGCCGTCATTTTGTCTGTCTGAGTTCAATTTTCCCATACCCAAAAAAAAAGTCATGTAAAACAGCGTTTGCCATGTGCTTCCTGGAGAATATCCCACATTGCCACAGCTGGAGACTTGCCTCCTGTGCTGCCAGACTATGATAGTTGTTCTGATCATCAACCACAAAGACAGTGATCAAACAGATACACTAAAGCCATTACAGGGCCTCGTGGTCCAGATGGATGAGGAGAAATTGCTGCTTGATCTTACAGCATCTGTACGAGACAAACTCCTCTGTCACTAAGGGGAATGTTAGAAGATAGGCAGGCATTCTGTCTTTCAGGAAACAAAAGGAAGAACATTCTTCTGGATTCCTCATAGGTTTTTTCACATTTTCTTTCTACTTCAGATCAACACACCCAAGGTGTACAGTTTAAGTATATTTTAATATAAAAAAAATATAAATTATAAAACAAATTTACCCAACAAGCAAGTGATCGGTGGTCAGCATAGATATAGATATTACCATTTATTTCTCATAAACAATTTAACAATATCACAACTAATGTACAATAGGATTTCTCAACTCCCTTGGTAAGAGATCTTGGGAGAAGGAAGAATTAGGAATGCTACACTTCATCTATATTGATCAATTTTATCCTGGGTGAGAAGCTGGTGCCAATATCGATGCACTGGGAAATTAAGCTAAGCATTCGTGTCTATGGAGGTGTTGATTGGAATAGCTGTTGGTTGAGCTATCTGAAACTAAACATTTGACAAAACTTTATATATGAATAAAATGATAAACTTGGTAATATACGTTATCAAAGAAATATGTTCCCGTGTAGTACCCCTGTCTTTCTTCCTATTTTTAGCCGTTTGTGTTAATCAGTTTTCTGTCCTTCATCCTCTGAGAGATAATGGAGTGTGATAAAGTGTCTAATACATTTACCATCAAACTTAACCATGATAAACCAGGAACACTTACTCATCAGGCACCATTTCAGTGGTAATATTCTTAATTTGTTATCCATGGCCTCCTTTCTTCTAAGATCAACTTTTAAAATTATGCTAACAAGCCTTAAGTGGGGGAAAGTGTAAAAGTCTATAAAGCCCTGGATGAACTGATCTCCTCTTAAGTGCTGAAGTCGACAGTTTTTCAGAAATGATGCTCACTATTGGAGAAAGAATCAGAACAAAGGCACAGAGAAGCTGCTTTACTTTATGAAGTATATTATTATATTTATAAAGTTTATTATTTCTGTATAGGCAGCTTTACCTGCCTGCATATTCACCTGGTAATGACATCATCATAAGGATTCAAGACTTTTCTAGTTAAGACCGCCTTGCAGAGACTTACAGCCATTGATGCCCTACTAGGGGGTTCTGGGAAATATGCAAATATGTTTTCAAGGATGGAATAAGGAAACCATTGCCATTCAAGGGGGCTTCCTTGTAAGGCAGCCACCTTAACATCAATTGTGATATATGAAACGTGTCTATGGAACTATATGACTGCTCTTCAGGGGAATGGCCAGGCTGCAGCATGTGTAAAATTGAATGAAGTTCTGCTATCTGTAGTGGCACATGAAAGTTATGGAGAGTGGCATTATCATATAATAGGATGCATACTAACCAATACAAGTAAACTACATACATTTCACATGAGAATGAATGCAAGTACCTGATTGTTTTCCATCAGTATCATAACTATTTTTACTGACTATTCTTTATAAATGAGTCACCGGTCCCCCATATATTTTATATACATGATTAATGTCTAAATATTTCATTACCTTTTCATGGCCCTTTAACTGTTAAAGAACTCAGCAGCAGCAGTGGTCATAAATCATTCATCCGGCACTAAAGCAAATTTCTTTTCTACTTCTGATTCATATTTACTTTGAATGCACAATGGTTATGTTTCTTAAAAGAAATGTACCATGAGGAATCTTCCTATTAGGGTAGATGTGATGGTACTTTCTTCCTAACATCATAAACCTTAAACTATCTTAATAGGTAGATTCCTGATGGTAGGTTTCCATTAAAGCAGATCGTTGTTAGCACAGTGATAAAAGAGTTAATTCATAAAAATATATGAAAGCCGATGAGCAAAGTTGTGCAAAGTCTGTACCAGGCTCTCGAATATAATGTATTATGGTTTATAGTTCTAGCCTTCTCATAAGGGAAAATGGCACCTTATGGGCCCCTAAGCATCTTGGGCGCAGTTGCAACCACACCCTCTGCACCGGATCAAGTTATGAACATGGCAACTACATCTGTACATAGTGCCAAATTTGCCCCCAGTAGCTCTGGGGGCAATTTGATATAATCTGAGTTTCTATTGTGGTCCGGCGACTGCTTCAGCCAAGTACATGGGTCCAATACAAGAGGGCAAACTATGAACCTTTTGTGTACCACTCAACACTATGGCTGGTGATTGCCTGCAATGGTCATCTGACCACAAATCGGGAACCTGTTAAAACTGACATAAGCTGATGACACATGGGGGTACGTTGGCGTAACCAGGCTGTCTGCTCCAGAGGAGAACTTCACACCTAACAGATGAAAGTTTATTCCAAAATCCAGTGCACATGTTTTATACTGTAATTTTCGGTGTATTTGTGGTGTGAAATGACCTGCGCAAATCTGCTGACCTTCTACTATCTCTCTCCTCTCTTACTGTACTGTCATATCTAAAAGATTTTTTCATTATTATTCACAGTGTTTGGGTGCAAAGACCATTGTGGCACTGTCCTGACTTCCATTGGATTCTCTAGGATTCATGGAAAACTCTTTAAAATTGTCAGATTGTACCTCAGCAGAACACCGTCTTCTGTATAGTTGCTGTGCACTTTTCTAGGGATGTAATTACAATAAGTGCATTTGATGGGAAACCTTACCATATGCTCCTGATACCTTTCACTTTCTAAGTATTGTTGACTACCATATGCTTCTGCACACTGGGCTGTAGTACCATATGCTCAGTCATTAAACTTCTCTTTGACAGAACAAATTCATTTCATCTTAGTTTTTGTTAAAAAAAATAAGTATTAAAAGGCTGGTACAATTAGAAAAACTACAATTCTTTTACAATTTCCCAGGCTTGTGTCCTAAAATTTTCCTTCGAATGATAATGAAAATTTTGAAAATATGACAACACTGGAAGATGGAGATATAGGGGGAGATTTGTTTGAAGATATGACAATACTTGAAGACAGAAATAAAGGGGGAGATTTTTTACGGCCACGCCCTCCTTGTCGCCCCGGATACATCGAGAGGCTTAGGCTTCTTATAGTATCCGACAGGCTGCGCCGACCTGGCGTAGTTTTGGTTAAAAACAGCGAAGGAAAGTTTCAAAAGAAAGGAGACACGGTGTATTAACGCCCTGTTCCAGCCCCCTTCACCAACTGTCGCGCCCCTCTACGTCTCTTATAAAACTAGGGCTATATTCACATGACCGCATGGGGGACGTATATACAGCCAATGTGTATACGCCGTATATACTTTCCCCATGGACGGGCACCGATGTGTGCCCGCCATGCTATCCTACGGCGGGCACAACGTGGTGTGAATGTAGCCTAAAGCTGAGCTTTGGAGACAATTGACAGAAGAGATCGCGGCACTTCCAAATAAAACTTGAGTCTTTATTCGATAGTCAATTAAAACATAGTAGATGAAACAAACATAAGCTGAGCTTTGATTGGTTTCCATGGGCAACTAGAATATTTTTACCTCAGATACTTATGATTAATCTCCCTCTGTATATTGCATTTGCATCACAGCTGCAATAAGATTCAATGCATACAAGCACACGACCAGGGAATTGAAACTTTAATCAGATTTTCCACAGCGCACGCCACTTTTCTGAAAAGTGGGTATGGCTGAGCACCATAGTCTGCACTAGAGAACTGGCAAAGGTTATAATGAGTATTAGAACACCCAAACCGTTATGTTTGGGTCCGTACCGAATGTTGTGGACTTGAAAGCCTATCAGTAACACCCGTGATTGGTAATGGCACTGATTACTTGTATTAACAATTTAAATGCCAGCGGTGTGTGTTCACCGCCATTTACTCAAGGATTGCTTCTCCCTGATGATGTCTTAGTGAGCGACAATCCTTGGGAGAACAGCGGCTTTGACTGTTGTACTTTAAGGGTTATACCTGCGATGGTTGCCACCACCAATCACGGATGTTGACTTGGGAAGGGGGTGACCCAATCCAAACGGAATCTGAAAGGGTCTGCTCATCCCTAGTTATAACTGAAAAGTATGTCAGGCGGACCACCGCGTGGCACCAAATTTATTACAAGGCCGAAACCTATTACTAAATCTTGCACGTTGTTCAGAATTACACAAACATGGCCATGTATGAGAAACAGTAACACATCTGTCCATCGGTGACTGGTATGGTGATCCAACTTCATACATTTCAGTAAAGTTGAGCTGCAATTTCACACACAACCCATGGACAAGTGTGGCGCTGTTTTTCTGTCAGGGTCAGAGTGATGAGGGTATGAGGTAATTATAGCGCGTTACTGAACAACGGACCTAAGTAGTTATAGGTGCAGACATCTGTCTATCTAGTGCAGAGTACACCTACCTCATTGTATGGTATGTGCTTGGTATGAAATACATTCTAAATATGATGCTCTGACGCCTGGTTTGACATGTTAGATTCTTTTGTTTGCTCTACTAATTTGACAAAAACAATCTCATTGCATTTTAAAGAATGTCTTTGTTGTCCGCCCTGTGCATTACATGACAACTAAAAGGCATGGCAGATTATCATACAACACTTTTTCTACCTTATATACAAATACCTTAAATTGCAGTTTTTCAATGGCACATTAGGTGTGTAGCTCCCCCTGCTGGTAGACCAAGGTCATTTTGTATACTTATTCTCTCCATATACTTACTTAAAATATTTTATTTGTATAAAAAAAATACCAATTATGTGTTTTCAATCTAAATGTATGTTTATTCTCATAGATCAGTTTTGATAACTTTTCTTTAGGTGATTGCAAAACTATAGAGCAATATTATTATATTATTAAGTACGTAGTTTACTGCATTGCCTACTAGTAAATTGTGGGCCACAAAATCACTTTTCGGAGGAGCCATGGCTGTAGCTGCAGCGTCTATCCAATACAGAATTCAGTAGTACAGGGAAGTATACAGCCGCACACTGGAGAGGAGTGCTGCTCACCCCTCTCCAAAGCGAGGCATAAATGTGTGGGCACCATACCGCGAACTGGCGCCATTGCCAGATATATGTCCCGACAAGGGCATATAGGATGATATTGTAGTTTCTAATCCCTTTTAATAAGTGATTTAACTTCTTAATGACAAATAACGTAAATGTTGGAGTCGACTTCTACAGTGCTCCAGTTCAGAGCAGCTCCTCTCCCCACCACCCATTACCACTGGCTTGTATTTGTATATAGAGGTTCAATGGTGACGTCATATCCACAGATACGCACCCACTACATCCTACATGTCGTGTATGCAAACAAAACATGGCACAGACGGACCGCACCGTTTTGAACTGGAGCACAGGAGAGACGGGAGTATAGTGCATTTTCGTAATTTTTAT
This sequence comes from Engystomops pustulosus, assembly GCA_019512145.1. Lineage (NCBI taxonomy): Eukaryota > Metazoa > Chordata > Amphibia > Anura > Leptodactylidae > Engystomops > Engystomops pustulosus. The sequence continues at coordinate 32,326,225 of CM033642.1, forward strand.
ACCCTCCTGGACCTATAAAATAAAAACCCTGATCCCTGATAACCCCTTTTAGGATGTATTGTCGCTAAGAATCCTCCAATAGAGTGTAATAGGAAAGAAATATATTCCAAAACTGACTGAGCACATAATGGTTAATAGTTTTCACTCTGGTCTTTACCAAACACACATAATATCATGTCTAATGGATGGGTTGTGGTACTAAGTCACGTGCTGCTTAACCAAAGGGAAAATCGGCGAGACATTTTTACCTTTTTACAATACGCAAAAATAAAAAGCGACCATGTGGTTCTCAAATTGGTATGGAAAATGGCAGCTGGTATTACCAAAAATTTCCATCTCAGTATATAGAAGTAGGGTAGAAAAAAACGGTAAGAAACAAAAAGGTTAATTCAGTTTGCTGTTTCCTGCTGTTTGAAAGTATAAAGCATTGGGTTTTGCTGGATCGCCCATAGGGTGTCTGTGCCACTAACCTCTCTTCCACCTGCACAACCTCATTTGATAAGCTGATTCCGTTTGCTCTTTTTGTTAAAGTTGTCAGTGGTTCAAAACTAAATCTCAGGTGGTTCCTTAGAGTTAACGGGCTGGGTCCAAAATTCAGCGTTATGTCCACTCCACATAAGATGCCCTTTTCAATTTTTGCTCCCCTCCTTTAAAAATTCATAACTTTTAATTTTTCTGTAGACAGAGCTGTTTAGGGGCTTTTTTTTTATTTAGTAACAAATTGTACTTCCTAGCGGAATTATTTCATATTCCTTCTCATTTACTGAGAAGTAGGAAGAAAATTCCTAATGGCATGAAATTGATAAAAAAAGGAATTTGTGTATCTATTGTGTGCTGTATTTTTACAGCTTTTACTTTGCACTCCAAATGACACCTACCCTTTATTTTAAAAATTTAAAATAAAAAAATAAAAAATAATAATAAAACCTTTTGTGCAAAAAATGCTTCATTTTGCCATATTTTGATGCTAATAACTTTTTCTTACTTCATTGTACAGAACTGTTTAAGGTGTCATTATATGTGAGGTGTGATGCCGTTTTCTAGGAAAATAGAAATTCTTTATTATTTGATAACTTTTACTTCATTGTAGGACATCCTAGGGTACTTTAGCCCGAGGGGGTCTGATTGTTCCTACCATATACTGCAATAATACTTTTATCTGATGATTTTGCTCTTGATCTGTAACAGATCAGCCAACACATTTATCAGTATATCTGAATAGGGCTCAGCACATAGGCCCTCTTCAAACATCCTTAAAGGAGTTAAAGAGGTTATCCAGATGTTGAAAAATATGGCTTCTATCTTCCAAAATAGTCCACACCTGACCATGGTGTGTGCTGGTGCTGTAGCTCAAATGTATAGATTTGAATAGAGCTTTGTTGCAATTCCAAGACCCATGGTCAGGAAAGGAACTGCTTTTGTTAGTGTCCTAAGGTATGACAGTGCAGAGTTAGACTAGACAGTCTTATTCTGCACAAGATTCATATAAGTGTCCGGTGCTGAATGATAAATCTGTCATAGTATAAGACTATTTATTCTTACTTCTCACCATATTTTTCAGACTATAAGGCGCACCATCAATAAAAACGCCTGCTTAAACGTCTAAGCTCATATATGAGGCGCACCGGATTATAAGGCGCACCTGATTATAAGGATGAATGACCAGCAGGTGGCAGACCTGTGCACAATTCAAAGGAGCTGTTGTCTGTAAGCACAGTTCATATATAAGGCGCACTGGACTATAAGGCGCACCTTTGATTTTGGAGAAAATTATATGATTTTTTGTGGGCCTTATAGTCGGAGAAATATGGTAGTTGCCTTATTTTATGCCAGAAAACTAGGACATAATTCAGTTGTGTTGGCAGTATTTTTGGCACACCAACTTTTTTGCCATGAGGCTACGCCCCTTTGTCATAGACTATGCCCCTTTTGTCGCACTAGTCATAGTAGTGCTAGAAAACTGTCTTAAACCCTTTATAAATGTGGGGCAGACAGTTTTTTTGTTCAAATTACAACAAAATTCTGTTGTAGACAGATTGATAAATCTCCCCCACTGACACATTAGACTTGTGTTTTTGTGATTGATTGGGTTCCCTGTAGTCAGAAACGTAAAACCTTTCCTGTGTAGGTGATAATTTGGCTTCAATGTCCCTCTCACATAATTATCTTTGGCTCGTTGCATTTGTCATGTAGTTGTGTTTTGCAGGGTATTTGATGTATTTGTGTTTTGCAGGGTAGATATTTAGGTGTTTTATACATTACAGCAAGTTTCCGATTTTCCAGTAAACCTCAGATTTGGTTAGAATTTGCCCTTGCTTTGTAATTTGATCAATGCAGAACACAATGTAGTCTGCTCAGAAGGAAGGCACATAAAGCTCTTCCCGCAGACCGCTCCTCGCTATGGTGGGATGTAAATTTAACAATAAAATAATGGTTGTTCCCTTGAACAAAATTCAGTGGATTGTTAACTGTGCATTACCTGGTGCGTGATTATTCCCCAGGTGCCACTAGCTGTTACTATTCGCTAATGGAAAAGATAGTGAGCATTGTTCAGTGGAGTCTTCCTATTAACATAATTTTCTTTTATTTCATGCCTGTGGTCGTGTCACTTCTAGGAAGCATATTAATTGGCTCCGCTGACATTTAGTGCATGTCATTAGATTAGATTCTGGTTGCGATTTTTGATTCAGAGAAATGTGGGGATAGGAAATGGCAGGAGTCTGGATGGGATGCATCTCATTATACCTCGCGCTTCTGCTACCCCTGCGCCTGCTTGACTGAAATACCGTTTGGTGAGAAATGCTACATCATCATTAATTCTGCATCAGAGGAATTTTGTGTGGTCATAAGTACACATAGGAAAAGGACAACTTTAGTCCTATGTCATTTTGTCCTACCCTAGGACTAAGGAGAATATAGTAATATAGTTTTATGGTTAACTAAAGCTTTAGGCCAGCTATGTATCAACTGATCCACTCCCCAAATCAGATGGGTTGCCCACTTTTAGCTTGGGTTTTGCAAAGCCTGTGTTTTTTCCCAAACAAGGACTCTATCTCCGGATTTTGGGGACTGTCCTAGCCAATTCAGGACTGCTAACAAATATGCATTGACAATAGGGCTGCCATAGAAGTCCATATGCCATCTCCTGTACCTGTGTATGCAATATAGCAATATGATTTCCTCAACTGCTGATTTGCGCAAAAAAATTCTATTTTATTTTTGTGACATTTGCCATCCTACATTTTTCACTATAGTCTACTTACGCCAAGTGGAAGCAATCAGAATATCTCCTTACAAATATGGGGGATTTATCATTAGGCAGGCTCCTTCCGACAGTTTTGGGACTGTCTTAGGAGCTCTGCTGCCCATCAGATACATACTAGTGGCTTAGATTCCTTAATACACCTGGTTTCAAAGGTGTTAAAGGCTGCAGTGATTTTGCAAGATTTGAAAGCAAACCTGTCACCAGGAATGTAATTTTGAGCTGGGGACAGGTTCCTATAACCTATGTTATGCTGATTTGAAAAATGCCTTTGTCAGCATTCTGAATCATTTCAGTACTTTATAATAGTTTATTGTACATTACATTACCTCTCCTCATGCATTCTCCCTCTCCTCCACATCATCCCTCTGCACATGACAGGAAGTGGGGAGTGTTGAGGACAAGAGACTAACACAGGTACCCACAAGCTGCAGCTGCTCCCTTCCCAGGGACTGACCAGACCCTGTTGGCTGGGAGCCGGGACATAAAATAAACTTATATAAACTACTGAAATGATGTCAGAATGCTGACAAATGCATTTTTAAAACAAGCATAGCATAGGCTATTGTAACCTGTCACCAGCTAAAAATGACATTCCTGGTGACAGGTTCCCTTTAATCACTAATTTTTGCACAACCCATGCCAATGTCTTTTCTAGGCCTGGTGGAGGCTGGAGTTTTTTGTCTGCAATATTTTGTACCTTTTTAGATGTAAAACCAATAGTAGATCAACATCTGGAAGAAGGCGAAAGAAAATATAGTCATGAACCGGCTTTACTGTTAAACCTGAACTCAGCGAACTCCTGGGTGCACATGAAAAATTCACAAGAAATTGTACAAAAACTCCAATATGCCCAAATAAAAGTTCAAAAATACTTCTCCATCTACTAACATAAATCACTGCCATGGAGTCAGTGAGCCATGCAGAGGCCATAAAACTATAAAGCTGCACAGGCCACATATACACAGCACATATGGTGCACATACATTTTGGCCTAAAGTTGGTGAAAATTCAGGATTTAAACCATCATAAATATTTGCAGAATTAAATATACAACAAATAACCTTTGGGACAGGGTATTTTGCCCATGTATGATCAGCCCCTTCAAAAAAGATTCTTCTCCATTTACCTAGTGTCATTGATTGTGTATTACCAGTCCAAATGACTGTAGAAGCTAATGTGAAGTAAAATGTGCATGACCGCTTCAGGGTAATGTGTTCATATGGATGAGTAACACATGAGGATCATTTGTTCATCCATCCACCTACTTGTATCTAATGTAAGAATAGCTTAAGGAAGAATGACTTGTTGGCATGGACCCAGGATCTGGGGATACATGTCCTGCCAGCTCCCTCTCTTATACTTAGGTGTGACAAAGGGACCTCTCCTCTTGTGAACATTTCTAGAAGAACATGTTCCATCTTATCAAACACCCACCAATGACTCCTACACAGGAGTCCCCCTTCCTATTACCCTTTTTTGGTAACATAATCTGCGCAGATACATTCAGTTTCTTCTGTTGTTTTCACAGTTGAGTTTATAGCCTAAAGTCCTATCTCTGAGCATATACACAACACTCACAGAACATGAATTTATGGGAAGTCAAATACACTAACAGTATAATTTTGGATCGTAGGAGGAAACCCACACACGCACACAGGGAGGCCGTGTAAAGAACTTGGTGGCTGAGCGCTGGTTGCAGTCCAAGCCATAGACTGTGTTCTTCCCAGGAACCATTATAACCACTCTACCAGCACGCCACACATCCTAGTTTATTGTATCAACCAATACCCAGATGTTTCTTCAGTTCACGGCATTGGGTATAGCACGACTTACTGATAGCAATCACATCTATTATTATAAAAGGAAATCTCACCATTTAAATCCGTCGTTTGGCAGTTCTTTAGTTCAGTGACAGGCACATCTGGCTGATGGTAACGTTCACTCTGATCTCCATGATTCATAAACGGAATGCAACATGTACAGTGAGTACTGACACAAGGGAAGGTCAATGTGAGAGAGAATCTGAAAAACCCTGATAAATGCCCCCCTGTATTTTCTGGCATAGAAACAATAATTAATAATAATTCCTTTATTTATATAGGGCACACAGATTCCACAGTGCTATACAGAGTATGTCAAATCGGTCCCTGTCGCCAATGGGGCTCACAATCTAATCAACCTACCAGTATGTTTTTGAGTGTAGGAGGAAACCGGAGAATCCGGAGGTAATTAATATTCCATGCCGTGTACTGGGGGGAGAAAATCCATTTGTATATAATTCATGAAGCTAGACAGAGGAATCACTATCTATGTTGCCAAATATTCCCATAAGCAAAGTGAACAGCTGGCGGGAGCACCTAGAGGGAGCCCCCAAATGTCAAGATGGACTGACTCAAAGCATCTTTAATTCTGCCCAATGCTGACTTTTATGTTTTTGGATGGGATTTGGTTGGTGTACCGAATATCCTAACATATGAATCTCTACATTAAAAACAGTCTTACTAGGGGTGGCTGTGTGGCTGATGACGGCGTTGGTTCAGTCCACCGTATCATGCAGAGATCAGTTACACTAAGCTTGTAGTGTGACGTAACTTTAAAAAACACTTCAATAATTAATGTAATGGATGAGCTTCCCGGTATAATGGGATCAGAGAACACCTTGTGATACTTTCATCATGACTTCACTTTCCACGTATTGACTCCTCATCCATGTGAGTGTAAAACAATAGGATCCTGTTACCAACTTTGTAACACTGAGCTGTGTAGAAAATTAGTCAGAAAGTATTGGTTACAGACATAGGATCAATAGAAGCGACAGAAGATGTTTCCTAAACAAAAGTGTTGTCATGTCTTCATTTAGAGGATTGGGAAATCCCACATATAAGTAATGTTTAGTCATTGTCACTGTGGCCTGTGGTTGCTGTTAATTAAAGGCTTCAGGATCTCCAGTTTTTACCCCCAAATCTCGCAGTTAACATTTCCAAAAACATAAGTAAATCGGCCAAGATCTCACCTGAAGTAATGTACTTTTATGACTAAGAACTAAACCCAAAATTATTAGCAAAAATAACACTTTATAAGGTTTTTTCCAGGTTTGAAATATTAATTGTCTATCTATAGGATAAGTCATCAATATTATATCGGTGGAGGGCCAACATTTGGGGCACCCAAGTGTCAACTGATTAATGGTCTCCAATACCGGGATAAGTATACAGAATAGTCCAACTGTATATGTACAAAACCCAAGCATAATATATTCCACAAGGGCTAGGCGCACAATCCATAGCCCCCCTTTAAACAGAACCCACTCTTCAGTAATAACCCAAACTCAAAAGACCCAAAGTTTGTATAAGTGAATACCTTTATTACATATCAGTATTAAAAAATGCACAAGATAGAAAAAAATTACAAATATAGAATTGATGTTTCCAGTATTACATACTTACTAGAACCTAACCAGGATACCACAAATTTATATGTAAAAGTAAAAGGTAATAGTTTAGGTAATAGTTTTAAATGTAAAGGTAATAGTTTTTTCCAGACAGATATATCCAAATTTATGAGATTCTATTGCAATATAATAAACATATAATATTTTCCACCTGGCTAAAACTATACAAGTATACATTTAATAAAGTCACAGACCTATATCTTACCCACTAGTGTAGGTCAACCTTGGTGGGAATTATGAGCCCCAACATGCGTTTTGGGTACCCATGCTTTCTCAGGGGACTTTATATGTATTGACTGGCTCTGGTAACTGCAGCTTAGTTTTTTTTCAAGTGAGAATATAGAGTTGTATTTACAGCTCTGTTCCTGCATCGGAGGCTTCCACAATCAGCTGATCGGTGGAGGTCCCAATTGTTGGAGCTCCACCAATCCAATATGCAGCTTCCTTATGGATAGTTCATCACCTTTTATTAGTCTGCTGCTGATTTTCCATTTGCAATTTGCAAGGATGATTACCGTGGTTAGCATGTTTAGGCAGATTTTTTAAAAAACGGTAACATTTTAAAAAAACGCTAAAATGATCACAATCCCACTTTAGCAAAGGAAATCATAGTCTTATATGAAAATTTTCCTCGATTAGCTTTATCGCATTTTGATTTTTTGAAAATACATTGTTAATCATTGAATACGTGTATATTCCTGTAAATTATCTCTAATGGTTGAATTATTTCTGATCTAAAGAAGTCTTGTAGCCTCTATAAACTTTTTCCATCCAAAGAAGGTTGTTATCATCCTTGGAAGATTGAGATGTTATTTTCAATTACTTTTACTCCTGAACAATGCAGTGGATTTTCATCCTGCAAGTCTACAGTTTCACAAATGATGTGGCATAGGTAAAAAATATATAAGTGCAGACTAACCAAACTTATAGGGGTATTCCCAATTCGGCAAGTTTATGTTATTGTTTGTATGGTGAAAAATTATACAATTTTCCAATATACTTTCTGTATCAATTTTTCATGGTTTTCTAGATCTCTTTTTGCTGACCCTCTATAGAAAGCTTCTATGTTTACAGAAATCTGACCATGGTCACACAGGTGTGCTGCTCGTTAGTTTCATAGAGAGTAATCAGAGCCGTGTGATATAACGAGCTGTGCACCTGTGTGACCATGGTCAGATTTATGTCCACCTGAAACAAACAATGAAGTTTCCTATGGAATGACAGCAAGCAGAGATTTAGAAAACAGTGAGGAACTGATACGGAAAGTATACAGGCAGTCCCCGGGTTACATACAAGATAGGGTCTGTAGGTTTGTTCTTAAGTTGAGTTTGTATGTAAGTCGGAACTGTATATTTTATCATTGTAATCGCACCCAGAACTTTTTTGGTCTCTGTGACAATTGGATTTTAAAAATGTTGGGTTGTCATAAGAACCAGGATTAACACTAAAGCTTCATTACAGACACCTGTGATAACTGTTATAGCTGTTTATTGTAGCCTAGGACTAAAGTACAATAAATTACCAATTACCAGAGCTCCGTTTGTAACTAGGGGTCGTATGTAAGTTGAGTGTTCTTAAGTAGGGGACCGCCTGTATTGGAAAATTGTCTAACTTTTATTTATTCAAACAATAACATTTATTTGCTGAAATGGGAATAACCCCTTAAGTTTTACTAAGCTTTTGTAAGAAGCTGATAAGGTAAAACCCGAAGGTGGTTGATTTGAGTGTTGCAGCCCATCATCATTTATAGTAAATTCTGCAAAAAGTTTTGGTTTATAATACATATTACTGGATGATAACTTGTAGTAATTTAGTGTGAGGGTTAAAATTTGGATCTTACTGCTAGAACTCCAGTAGTGGATTATAATATAGGCGATTTGGGTGGTAGCCCAGGGTCCATGGCCATTCAAACCAATTTTATACTGAGAATGACCTTCATTCATGAAATCCTTGTACATCTGTTTCTGCTCTCAATACATATGTACAGAAGAGCCATTTCAGGACCTTTGAAGGTCCTGAAATCGAAGATTGATAGCAAGGAGAAGGGATGCACCCTCCATTCTCCAAGAAGCTTGATTCTAGTACCATAAGTAGGAAGAGATTCCAGACTTGTAGGGGCTATTATATTCATACAGTCCAGGGCCCATGGCAGTCGTAATCCACCCCTGCTCAGCTCTTAGTCAAAGTGGGGTATTACTGGATGTTTCATTAGGTAAATTGTTTTCTATAGACATGAGCAATCCTCCAGAGTTGACTTTCAAGACATGAAAGGTGTTTCAGATTGGATCATTGAGTCTGTTAGCTGAACATATCCTAATAGGGCATGTAAAATAAGACATCACAATGGACTACAATCTATTACAGATTGTTTTGCGGCCCCTGGTTTATGTATAATGACATTGATCACTGACTGCTTACAGGCTTGTGTGTACCTGGCATAATAATTACACGTCCACCATAGATCTGGGAATTCTCCATTTCCTATGGAATGTGCTCTGACATGAAAACACCTGCAGAATACTATAACTTGATAGCAGATCTAATGTCTTTTGTTTCTAAGCAACTGGAATACTTGACTCCCACAGACTCAATTCCCTTATTTTTTTATGGCCTAGTCATTTATTAACGGCAAAGCAATCTATAGAATCCTGAAAAATAAGATACAGATAAGTGACCTGTTTGTAAGATACTTTGGATGGTTTTCTCAAATAAAAAAAAAACTAAATGAGATTATTTATCTAAAAATGATTTAATAACCATAATCATATCAGTAATTCCCTATAAATATTAGAAACCTCATGGACCAAACTAAGAGTTCATTTATCTATAAAGATGAGCCATGTTAAAACTTACCTTTAGACCTGTCTAGTAGAAACACAGTGGAAAAATATTGTTACTCAATGATTGCTTCAAGTCCTATGGCCAGATCTACATGGTGAATTTTCTAATGAAACTTTTATAGTCATGTGACAGAAGTAATAAAATGATCCATTTGTACGCCCTACTGCAACTGTAACAATTTTTTTTCGCAAAGTTGCAGCTTGGCACAGAACTTACATGAGAATAAATAATAATAAATCTTTATTTCTATGGCACTCACAGATCATGGGGTTCAAATACAAACAAAAGATGCCAGAGCAATAACATGGTCATATGGAACAATAGGAGGGAGGGGCCCTGCTCACAAGAGCTTACAATCTATGAGAAGGAAGCGGAGGAATAAGAGCTTGTACAATGGTCCAGTAATTATTATAGGAGATCAGAAATAATAAAATAATTTAATAAAGCAATCAGTAATGCTGCTACATTAACCAGTCATCAGCCACCATCTTATATGCAGAGTAAGAGGTGAACAGGACTGCAGGGTAGAGTAAGGGAAGAGTAAGGTTGGTAAAAGAGAGTGGGAGTTACATATATTTACGGATGTGATAGACCTGCCTCAAGAGCATGTTTGAAGCTCTCATGGTTGGCTATCAGTCTGCCCATTTCAGAGAATTGGTGCAGCTCGGGAGAAGTCCCTTAGATATATAACCCTTTGACCGCACTTATTGTTATTATATACTCTTTGATAGATATCTCTCTTTCCAATAAACTTTGGTTTCTCTCTGTTATGTGCATGTAATACCCATTATTTTGGTGGTCCCAGTATGGGAATGTCCTTGGCATTGATACAAGGAGAAGTGTAGAGGCTCATTGTAACCCACAAGAAGGAGACTAGTCATGTTATATGTTGTCTTCCTAAAAAAATCACAATTTACAGTATTCAGATTAAGGATTGTTAAGGTCTTCCTCAAAGCGACCACATTATGCTTGTAAATAGAGTTCTTCTCCTATTATGACTATATTACAAAAATAGCAAATTACCAAATTTTCTCATAGATTGGAGCCGGTTCACCAAAGGTTCAGCAATTGTAAAGTAGCTTACCTTCCATAATATTAAAATGAAGCAGAGCATACCATGTGCTGTTAGTCGCCAATATACTTCATTAAGTTCTAATACTCTGTTCTTTCTATTGAGAGAACCAGACCTTATGGACCTTATCTGTAGTTTTTCCAATTTTCTTCAAATCTCCAGCACAGCAGGGGTGTGATCCTTGCCTTTTTATGTGAAAAACTGGAAAAAGAATAATAATAAGAAATAAGTGCCATTCTCTGTCCACTTCTTACAATGGGGGAAAAGTAGAATGTAGAAGATTTACCACCGAATGTGTTCCAGAATTCTAGAGCAATAGGAATACACTTCTTATACAGGCAGTCCCTGGGGTACGTACAAGATAGGTTCTTTAGGTTTGTTGAAGTTGAATTTGTCTGTAAGTTGTGACTCAAAGCAGTCTTTCATGCTGTAAGGTGACTTTTCATATTAACATATTTTATGGCCAAAAATGGCTCCCTGGTTCCAGGGCGAGAGCACAAACCCAAGACACACCAGTCTCTTAGTAAATGTAGAATCTCTCCAATCTTTATTAGCGCTCAGCTGCATATATCAAAGACAGAAAAATCAGCATTGGGGGTCGTGACAAGGATATAAAATACTGCAATGCTATTGGCCATAATGAATTTTACCAGGACATTCTCTGAAAAGGTTAATAAATCCTAAACTATTGCTTCTCAGAGGCCTTGTTTATACTAATTGCCCTGAGAAGAAGACTCGGGCAAGCCAAAACATAAGATAAGCAGGTGCTAGAGCAAAAATATAGGACAAGAGTGAATGACAGACTTGATTCTCAGTAAATGTCAAGGAAAAGCTGGCAGGGGTACATAAAAGTGAAGTTTGAATTATGACATTAGCTGGACAGTGCTTCACTCCTGGCATGACCCCCGGCTAATACTAAAATGGCCGCTTGATCCAAAATGGCTGCTGTTTGGTTCTCTTGGTCAAAGATGGCCGCTGTAGAGGAATATATCACTAACAGTTGGATCAGGTATATTTTATAATTGTAACTCCAGGCAAACTTTTTTTTTGTCCCAGTAACAAGATCTTCAAAATTATGTGCTGTCATGGGAACAAGGATTATCAGTAAAACTTTATTCAGGACACCTTACAGCTGATCATTGCATCTTCACCAGAGGTCACAGTGGGCAGAGAGGTCCGTCTGTAAATAGGGGTCGTCTGTAAGTTAGGTGTCCTTAAGTTGGGAACTGCCTGTACTACACTTATAAGACATCAGCTGCTTGCCTGACAAGGGTTGCCGCTTAGGAAAAAAAGGGCAAATTCGTGCACCAAAATTAAAGTGGATCTTGGTTGCGGAAAAAGCAAACTAATAGCTGGTATAAGCATAGATCAGACAGTCGAAAAATAAGCGATAATCATGACTTTGGCACACTTCGAAATTACATGGTTCAGTTCAAACCTGCAACTGGGGTCTCTGTTACACTTTCCATTTTAAGACAGCGTAATGTAAACTAAAGATGGAAGCTACTTCCATTTTGCCATTGTTATTCCAGCAGGTCATACGCATGGACATACTCTCACACTACAGTGTTTTTTTACAATATGGCTGTTCTATCTTGGTGGTATTATCCATGCCATCACAATTGATGATTTTCTTGAGTTTTATACTTGATCTTCTTTGTTAACACTGATCAAATATTAGAAAGATTATTACAAATTATGATGATAATTGTTAAGTGTGACCAGTCTACTATTGGGGATGTATTCAGGCTTTGTGCCTTGGTTAGTGTGAGCTATAAATACAGCCCTGCATAGACCTGCATGATCGCTGCCGCTGCACTGTCTGCGGTTCTCCGGTTATGGTTATACATCATGTCTTTAATGCAGTAAGCAAAGACTAGAGGGGACTATTGGAGCGACTTTGGTTTTATTTGGTCTGGTTTTGGTTTGACAGACACAACCCTTATGGAAGACTATAATGCACTTACATGCAGAACATATATCGCTATGTATGTTGGATAAGCTAAAAGATGTTCCATAAACGGAACGTAGAGGTCTCAATATAAAAAATAAAGTGGTCACCATTGTAAAGAATGTGGCCACTGGTTTACGGAGCAGCCACAAACATACAGCAATAGATAAGAAAGTAGGTTAAGTAACGTAATGACCTGGTATCTTGTTAATGCCTTAATATCTGTGATTCATGTTTTAGTATTTGTCTGCAATGCCCTTCCGTTTTATGGGACAGTTATAGGAAAATAACAATAAATGCTGGTTATAAATGGGAAATATATTTTCCTTTTACGACTGAGTGTGTGAATATCCCTTCAGAAGAGCTGAGCATGTTTGTCTCCGTGTGCATTAGATAGGTCATCCAGATTCCCCTCTAACCCCCACCCCCCATTTTAGGTCTTTTTCGCTCTCTCGACTTTCGTTAAACTGCAATTTATTCTTCTGCTCTGATCTTTAACCATAAACTGATGTTTAGTGTCTTCATAACACTTTATTGCTCTGTAAAATTTAACTGGTTTCCATTATCCAGCCAAGTGGGATCAGCTCATGGGCAGGAGGAGGGTGTATTCTGCATCTGCACAGTGTCCATGGGAGTTATCTGTAACCTGAACGTGAGGGGGCAGACGGCAAAGGGTGTCAAAATATTTTTCACTCCTATTGGCTAAATTTATGGAAGAATATGAAGAATAACGTGATCTGAGTGTTAGGTGCAAAAATGTTTCCCTTGGTTTTTCTGAAAAAAATTACTTGTGGTAAATTTCAATTGATGAAGAAATAATACATGTATATTTAACACCACCTTTATACAACTAATATTAGGTATAGCAGAGCAGGTATCCAGCTGTTGCGGAGCCGCAGGTTCCATCATGCTCAACTAGCAGGTTAACACATTGGATTAAGGATGGGGAAAAAAAAATGTAAAATATAGTTTTTTTGAATAGTTTTCAAATTGTAGAAATTTGTAGACACGCTATTCTGTTTTGTTTTTGGGAAAGCGAAGTGACTAACAATTGAATTCCTCGGGGGTGTGATCACAAGGGTTTTTCCCTCCCCCCTTTCTCCATCTCCTTCTCATACATCACTAGATAAGTCTTATATGCAACTCAAACATCGAGGAAAACTGAGGGACAATCTGTAAAACTGATGTAATATTGGTCATTGTAAGCTTGAAGGTGTTGTGGCATCTAATAAGTGGATATGGGATAATTATCTGATCGCTGATGGTCTGACTACTGAGACCTCCCGCCAATCACAGGATCCCCAACAATCCAGAAAATAAAGAAGGCTGCTGCTCTATTGATAATCATGGGAGTGTCTGAAATTGCTGCACACAGTGCTTAGTCATCTCATGCACTCACAGTGACCATAAATGTGAGTGACAGAGATAGCATAGCACTGTGCTCAGCAATTTACAGCACTCCCTTATAATTGAATGGAGTGGCAGGATGTGAATGGGTCCTAATGCTCCATTCATTAGTGAGAACAGAACCAACATTTTCCTGGATGGCTGGGGATCCCGTTTTCATGATTGCCCAACCCTTTCCAGTGGATATCATAAATAGATGGTACAATTGTTTTAACATAGTGAACCAGTAAAATATGCTGAAACTGTGGGAGAGCATAGCGCCTGAAACAAAACAAAATATGTTTTCTTTTTGAGGATAGTGATATAGACTTTAAGGGAACCTGTCACCAGGAGACCCATTTTTAGGACCCTTATAGTCCCCACAGAGCATAGTACATACACTGCCAAACAGTTGTTGTATAAAAAATAGGTTTTACAGAAAAAAAAATATGTTATATAGTAACTTTCAATAACGTGCTCTGTGACTAGGCTCTTGTCCCCTGGGAGTGGCTATAGAGAAGCATTTTCCCCCCACCCTTGGGAAACCGCTCAAATATATGAAAATGCCAATCACTCGCCAAGCGACGCCCCCTGCTCCTCTATAAACACTCCCAGGGGACAAGTGCCTAGTCACAGAGCACGTTATTGAAAGGTACAATATAACATATTTTATTTCTCTTAAACCTATTTTTTATACAAAAACTGTATGGCAGTGTATGTACTATGCTCTGTGGGAACTGGGGGAGTGCTAAAAATGGGTCTCCTGGTGACAGGTTCCCTTTTGCTAATGGTAGTATATGGGATTTTGATGTTCATATTTGATTTCATGGTAACAGTCTTGACTTACCACAGGAATATCTATAAGGCCTTATTATCTTTTCCCTGTCCTAGGGGGCTGAGACTGGGGCAAAATAAAATGTCCTTCCCATTACCTCAGCAGTCACTGGTGCTGGATCGGCTCTGTCACCGCCGGACGCTGCAGCTCATGCGACTGCTGAGGTAATGGGAAGGACATTTTATTTTGCTCCTGTCTGGGACAAGGGGAAGAAAATATGGCCGTATAGATATTCCTGTGGTAGGTTAATATGATAGGGTCAATTTTACGGTATCACAATGTGGATTGCGCCACATTTTCCGGTGAACCAGGAGATTGGAAATGGGGAAGCAATGTGAAGTCGGTTTTACAATGCTTATAAACATAACATGCAGGGGCGTAACCTGAGGGGGTGCAGAGGTTGCGGTCGAACCAGGGCCCAAGAAGTTTAGGGGGCCCTTATGGTGAAAATTTCCCATATGAGAAGACTAGTACTATAAACCATACATTATAGTTGGGGGCCCGGCACAGACTTTGCACCGGGGCCCATCAGCTTCTAGTTACACCACTGATAACATGGGACAACCTTTTATGTGCCATGTATCATCCTATTACCTATGTTTGTAGCAGAGTTACCTTTGTGCTCCTCAGGCTTCTAGGCCCAGTAGCATCTGCTGTATAAGCATCCCCTGTAGATACGCCAATGCTCACAGTATGATGGTAACTTAATTGTTTTATTACAGGCCACGGACTTGCTGACAGTTTCAGAATATTTTAGCAAGTCATTTTCCGACAGGTCAGGCCGCCCTTTGACCCATGTGGACAGGACCAGTCTGACCACTAGTTGCATAAGGTGTCTACCGCCTTTGCCCAGAGGCTGCATGCTGTTGTGTATGGATGTGTTTGTGTGTATTTATGGCAGGGTATAAGCAGGTGTGTTATTCACAACCCCCCACCCTTCACCCCTAGGATACAGAAAAAGGAGGGGAAATCGTCTCTTGTATGAGCCATAAAGTGATTAAGTGACTATATTGCCCTCCTTTGCCTTTCATCTCTCCCTCTGCTGTCTTTTACTTCCTCCCTCTCTTTCATCTGTGCAGCCCCTTCCCCAATTACCTCTCCCGCTCCTACAGGAACACGTCTTGAGCTCTTTAACCCTTCCGTGCTGGACTCATTTCAGCATGGGAAGATTAATGTGCCCACAAAGTCACTTTATATATCTGAGAGGATGGAGCTCCGGGCAGTAAATTGGCACGTCTGGGATGCCATGAGGTCATTTCACCAAGTACCTGACCCCTTGGCATTGTCAAAAACACAGAATATGGTCCATCCACTCTACACACAATTCCTCGACTTAAGTTGAGATATTGACTGACATTATTTTTTGCGCAAAGTAAAAGTGAGAACCAGATGAGCCAGATGATAGTTTCTGCATTGTCTGCCCTATGGCTAGAGCTGGTTTTGAGAATATTCAGCATTCTTTGTAGACCCTGGCTTTCTGTAGAAGGTATTTTTATGGCTTCCTCAATTTCCCCTTTGGCTTTATACAACCCTGTTTTCCATTCCCTTGTCCAATGCCTTCTGGCACCATCTGGGATGGTTTGATTTTACTACTCTCATGGAGGTGTCTGTAGAAATTGGGGGAAGGAACACAAAGGGACAAACAGTAAGGGTAGTTTTGGACAAGAGCTGGAGTGACCACTACGCAGGATGCAGAATCCCAGTGTTCTCCACAAGAGGGAGTCATATCACGAATCTCACTTGCATTGGGCTATAGCAAGGCTTTTAGATGGAGTGACTCTGGCCAAGCACTTTCATCCTTAACTTATCCATTTATACTATTGGCTGCTGGTGGCCGGATGGGTATAGGGTTCTATTCCCCTGCCAATTTCTGTTCTGGTTAATCAGCAGGTTGATAAAACTTAATTTTAACATAGTAGAGAAGTAATAGTGCTTTATTTTGTTAACTGGTATATTGATCAAACTTCCCTACAGTGGGTTACTGACCTTCAGAAATAAATAAAATATTGACTATAATAATATTTCAAAGGGGCCAAACATCGCCTCGGATATAATACACCAAGATATTCTATTATATAGGGCTATACTATAGCATGCACTATTAATCCTCCTATATCAGAATGGATATTATATGGGTTGTACGGAATAGTATGGGCAGAAATTAACTTTCTCATGACATTAAGATATTAACATTGCAATATATTATTGTATATTTTATAGTAATCCCCAGTCATACAATCTACAATCCAAATTATCATATTAATAAGAGTATTTACCATACGGTATATGGTTTTAATAAGAAAAATTACAAAAAAATGCAGGAACCATGGCTTTATGGTTTCATATCATGAGTTGAGATGGATAAACCAGTGACATTTCTTCTTATATTTGTTATCCATGAACTCATTCCTTTTAAAATCAGCTTTTAAAATTATGCTAATGTAACAGGGGGACTCTGGTGGTGTTACCATAGCTCCTCTTTGCTGCAGTTTCACAGGCTGTTAAACACAGCACTTCCCCCCTCATACTGTGTTATGTCAGATGAGACATCATGTTGAGGGAGGTAGCAGTGTGGACCCTGGTGGGGCATTGTATCAGCCTGTGAAGCTGCAATGTCTGATAAAAAGTTGATTTTAGAAGGAAGGAACTCATGGATGACAAATATAAGAAGATTACCACAGTCACACTGCCTGGGTCTATGTGCAAATGCCCCTGGTTTATCAAGCTTGGTTTGGATGGTAGGTTTCCTTTAAAGAAAGATATTTATCCAAATATAAATTGTCCATATTAACTCAAAATATGAAACCCTTGTACATAGGTTAGCACAGCATATATGTGTTAGGTCTTTCCCTCTTTCTGTGTTTTCAGCATTAGCTCCCAGTGACTACAGTCTGCAGTATGACCATAGATGGCTGCCACCTGCTGGACACTTGAGGAACTATCATCAGACTGCATTAATTTAATGGTGCACTGCTATTATTCACGTGAATTAATACATGTTTATTAGTGATTCTAAAATTTTTATGTACTTTCACTGTGTTGCTATAAGGATATTGTCTATTTTAGCACTGGATTAAGTCTTATGCATGTGTTTTTTTTGTTGCCTCTCGGATCATATTATTACCATAAAGCAGTGAATCCAGCCAACCTTTTTGTTTCACATTACAAAGCCTTTCCTACAGCAAAGGGATTAATTATCCCTTCCATATTATAATGCCATTAACATTTGCCTGTGTTTATTTTAACCAGAAGCACAATGATAATATAGCCCTCCAGTCATGCGTGTTTGTATCTGTTGAATAAAATGAAAGTTTTCAGGGTTTTTTTTTTTTATAATTTCTTTTTTGAAGTGCCCAAGAGGAGCTAATATCCAGTATAATTATATGTACGCCACTTCTATTACTGAATTTAGAAAAGCAGAAACGGCAATGAACATCAAAAAGCAATTAGATGCAATAAAGAATAGAACCAAGGATCATGGATGAGGAAGGAGTCTGCCGCGAAGATTAATTACTGGTCGCTATAGATATAAGAAATGGATAGTAGATGTTTATTTCTGTCCCTTCAGAAACAAAGAGGTCAATAATAGTTATTGGAGGTCGATATCCCCGATTTTTATCTTATAAAACGGGCATAGAAATACTCACTAAAAGAAAGAATCCACCTTGTTAAACCATATGCACTGCAGAAAAAAATGTATGATCGATTGTTTTTTTTTTAAATAATGTTCTCAGAATTGATCGACTTTTGATGTTTTTTTTTATGGGGTGCATCATGCCACTAGAACCTTGTTTTACAAAACATAAAAATTTGATTTAGCAAAAAAATGTGATGATCATAACTAGAGAATAGCAATGAGTGTAGAACATAGAATAATACATTTTCTGAAGGTTTCACCAGTCACAATCAGTAGGAAGTAAGTACTCAGGCCTTTGCTTTGAATGACCTCAGCACATCTGTGGCCACATGACATCACTAGTCTCTTACACTGCTTAACCCAATTTACTGTGTCACAGGAGGCATTGCTGGATGATTGAGTGAAGAATTCAAGGAAGAAAATGTTGAAGAAGGTTCTGATACACACTTGCATGAGAGCTCCAAATCCTGTTACAGAAAACATTTCCCAAATCATGGCACTTCCTCCACCACCTTTCACTGACTTCTTTACATACTTTGGGTTCAGTCTTTCCCCAGTTTGTCAACAAACATAATGTTTCCAATCAGATACAAATAAATTAGACTTGCTTTCATCACTAAATTAACTGTGAACCACTTCTCTGTCCATGTAATATGTTCCTCAGCATAGGTGAATAGAGCCTTCGGATTCTCTCTGCTAATGAGAGGTTTGATCACTGCAGAGTGGGCTTTCAGTCCAAATGCTCTTAAATATTGAGACACTGTATGAGGAGACAGATCCTGAACCCTGTTTATGCTGAACTTGCGAGTGATTTCAACTGCATTGATAAAATGATTACCCATGGAGATTCTCTGCATTATCTTGTCCTCTCTTGCACTTGTCTTTTGGGGGCGGCCAGCCTTTCTGGGGCTCTTGAATGAGCTTGTGAAGTTGTGAAGATGATGTTGTAAAGACTTTATTATATTAATGGTGGCACTCTTATGAACATTTCATTAATGGGGGCAATCTTCTGGACATTTATTAATTGGACATTTCATTGATGAGGGGAGACTACTGGACATTTTATTGATGAGGGGAGACTACTGGACATTTCATTGATGAGGGGAGACTACTGGACATTTTATTGATGAGGGGAGACTACTGGACATTTTATTAGAGAGTAGCAGATACATTTTCCACCCTAGGCTTATACTTGAGTCAATACGTTTTCCCAGTTTTTTGTGGTAAGATTAGGCGCCTTGGCTTATACTTAAGTATATATGTTAATGGTAATATACCAAATGGTCTAGGGCAGTGTTGGCGAGCCTTTTAGAGGTTGAGTGCCCAAAATAAGACCCAAAACACACCAGCTTTTCCCAAAGTGCCAACACAGCAATTTAGGCAGTAACAAACTTATTACGACCAGAATCTTTGAGCTCCAATCCAACCCTGTCCACAACTTCTCACTCTGCAGACAGGACCAAGCAGCACAGGATGGGTCACTTTAAAATAGCAGGGCACTACTTGGACTGCCTGAGACTGCAGGATGGTGCCATGTCTGGCAAACTCTGTGCCTGGGAGACAGCCCATGTGCCCACAGAGATGCCTCCGAGTGCCATAGGTTCGCCACAACTGGTCTAGGGTACCAAAGAGGTTTATAATTAGAGCGAGTTATTTTAAAATTCCATGTGGCAAGAAAAGGCCCACCATTTTTGCCCTATGTTTGTTTTACAGTGCAGAACTCTTGCTATATACATATACCGTATATACTCGTGTATAAGCCGAGTTTTTCAGCACAAAAAATGTGCTGAAAAACGGCCCCTCTTCTTTCTTCTCCGTGGCTCCTCTTCTTTCTTCTCCGTGGCTCCTCTTCTTTCTTCTTGCTTCTGTCATGGATGCGGCCATATTTTCTTCGCGGCCGCGCATACTATGCCGTCAGCAGCGGCCGCGTCATAGTATGTGCCTGCTAGAAAAAAACATGGCCGCGTCCAGGCCGGAAGAAAGAAGAGGAGCCACGGAAAAGAAAGAAGACGGGGCGCACTGACATCGGGGACATCGAGGAGCCACGCTGACATCGGAGGGTGAGTATACAAGCTTATTTTTTTAAGGGCTGTGGGGGCAGGCTGTATACTACTAGGGGCTGCTGTATACTACATGGGGGCTGGCAGGCTGTATAATACTAGGGGCTGCTGTACACTACTGGGGGCTGGCAGGCTGGCTGTATACTACATGGGTGCAGGCTGGCTGTATACTACATGGGGGCAGGCTGGCTGTATACTACTGGGGGCTTGCTGGCTGTATGCTGCTAGGGGCTGGCTAGCTGTATACTACTGGGGGCTGGTGGCTGTATACTACTAGGGGCTGTCAGGCTGTATACTACTGGGAGCTGGCTGACTATATACTACTGGGGGCTTGCTGTCTATATACTGGGGGGGTGACCAATGCATTTCCCACCCTCTGCTTATACTCGAGTCAGTAGGTTTTCCCAGTTTTTGTTGGTAAAATTAGGGGTCTCGGCTTATACTCGGGTCGGCTTATATATATATCAGTCTAAGTTCAACTGCATTATTGAATATTAAGGGGAAAAGGGTGCCAGTCATGAAGAAGATGCCATCCAATCAGCACATTATACAGCTGGAGGAGCTGAGCAGATTGTATATAGTGTCCTATCTGCAGGTAGCATATATAAAGCTGGAGGAGCTGAGCAGATTGTATATAGTGAGTGTCCTATCTGCAGGCAGCATATATAGAGCTGGGGGAGCTGAGAAGTTTTCATATAGTGTCCTATCTGCAGGCAGCATATATAGAGATGGAGGAGCTGAGCAGACTTTATATAGTGTCCGATCTGCAGGCAGCATATATAGAGATGGAGGAGCTGAGCAGGGTGCGATTTTTCTCATTTTCATGAGAAAAATCGCACCTAAAGTTCTGCGCCTCATAACATCCTAGAAAAATGAGAGGATGCATAAAATATCATCTCAACATAAAGCAGACATTCCGTAAATGTTAATTATCAAGCTTTTTGGGTAGTTTTACTTCCTGTCTGGAAAGCAGAACATTTCAAACTTGGAAAATTTTTACAAACTTTTGCCAAATTTTCACTTTTTTTCAGAACGAATCGCAAAACTTATCACTTACATTTTACAACTAACATGAAGTACAGTGTGTCACGAGAAAACATTCTCAAAATCACCTGGATATATTAAAGCGTTCTGAAGTTATAACCAATTATCGTGAGGCAGGGCAGATTCGAAAAATCGAGTCTGGTCATTGAGCTGAAAACTAGTGTCGGTGATAAGGGGTTAAGAGTATTGAAGATGGGTCATGGTTGGGTCTTCCAGTATAACAATGACCCAAAACACAACCAGGGCATCTAAGGAGCGGCTCCATATAAAGTATTTCAAGGTCCCGGAGTGGTCTACACCCAGGGCCGGTTCTAGGCAAAGTGGGGCCCTGGGCAAAACTAAAAGTGGGGCCCCAAAATAAAACTATTTTATGACCAGTCACAGTCAGCAAGAGGCTCCTTTAGTATGGTAAAACAAACTGTAATATGGGAGAATTTTATAGGAGATAGATAAATGATAGGGAGATGGGCAGCATGGTGTCTCCGTGATTAGCACTACAGCCTTGCAGCGCTGGTCAACATCTGCAAATATTTTGTATGCGTGTGTCTGCATGGGTTTCCTCCGGGTCCTCCGGTTTCCTCCCACACTCCAAAAACTTACTGGTAGGTTGATTAGACTGTGAGGCCCATTGGGGAGAGGGAAAAATTTTATAGACATAGGCACCTTCATGCAATTTTGATTCAAATTGAAACATTTTATTAAAAATACTTAAAATTTGACTTTGTGCTCGGACGAATACTTCGCCCGCTCGAGAAAATGGCATCTCCCGCCCTTGTGATTTTTGGCGGCCAGAAACAGAGCCAATCACAAGCCAGGAGACTCTGCGCTCCACCCAGCATGACGTGGTACCCTTACACGTCGATAGCAGTGGTTGGCTGGCCAGATCAGAGAAACAGAGCCAATCACAAGCCAGGAGACTCTGCACTCCACCCAGCATGACGTGGTACCCTTACACGTCGATAGCAGTGGTTGGCTGGCCAGATCAGGTGACCCTGGGATAGACTAGCCGCTGCCCGCGCTGCTCGGATCATTCTGTGTCTGGATGCCGCTAGGGAGAGAGCTGCTGCTGGTCAGGGAAAGCGTTAGGGTGTTCTATTAGAATAGTGTTAGGCAGGAGTGATTCTACAACAACCCAACAGACCGCTGTGTTTTGCGCTTAGTGACGCACATATCCATCGCAAAGACCAAAGTGGGAAAATTTATTAGGGGTTGGATTTCAATTAGGCAATCAGCGCCAAATGTGTCAACTAGTGAAGCTCCCGTGGCGAGGGCTCTTGCGGCGAGGGCTAGATCTTCAGAAGTCTGGAGGTTCTTTAAGGAAACACCGGATGACCGACGGACTGTGGTGTGCAACATTTGCCAAACCAGGCTCAGCAGGGGTTCCACCACTACTAGCTTAACTACCACCAGTATGCGCAGGCATATGAATGCTAAACACCCCACTCAGTGGCAACAAGCCCGTTCACCTCCGGCCGTGCACACCACTGCTCCTTCCCCTGTGTCAGCTGCTAGTCAGCCCCCTGCCCAGGACCCTGCCACAAAAACCCCATCGTCGCCTCCACGATCCTCCACAGCATCCACCAGCGTTCAGCTCTCCATACCCCAGACGCTGGAGCGGAAACGCAAATATAGTGCAACCCACCCGCACGCCCAAGCCCTTAATGTCCACATCTCCAGATTGCTTAGCCTGGAGATGCTGCCCTATAGGCTAGTAGAGACCGAGGCCTTTCGCAACCTCATGGCGGCGGCCGCCCCTCGGTATTTGGTCCCAAGCCGCCACTACTTTTCCCGATGTGCCGTCCCAGCCCTGCACCAGCACGTGTCAGACAACATCAGGAAGAGGCAGTGGTGGGGTCAGACAGAGAGGCAGGGCCAGAGCTGGAGCATCAGCGCCAAATGTTTCACGTAGTCAAGCTCCCGTGGCGAGGGCTAGATTTTCTGAAGTCTGGAGGTTCTTTAAAGAAACAACAGATGACCGACGGACTGTGGTGTGCAACCTGTGCCACTCCAGGATCAGCAGGGGTTCCACCACTACTAGCTTAACCACCACCAGTATCGCAGGCATATGAATGCTAAACACCCCACTCAATGGAACCAAGGCCGTTCACCTCCAGCCGGGTCCACCACTGCTCCTTCCCCTGTGTCATTTGCTGCCTATGCTAGTCAGCCCCCTGCCCAGGACCCCGGCACAAACATTTCCCGGGCGAAAACCACACCTTTGCCTCCACGATCCTCCACAGCGTCCACCAATGTCTCCATGCGCAGCGTCCTGCTCTCTATACCCCAGACGCTGGAGCGCAACAGGAAATACAGTGCAACCCACCCACATGCCCAAGCTCTCAACGTCCACATCTCCAAATTACTCAGCCTGGAGATGCTGCCCTATAGGCTGGTTAAGACAGAGGCCTTTCGCAACCTCATGGCGGCGGCCGCCCCTCGGAATTCGGCCCCAGCCGCCACTACTTTTCACGATGTGCCGTCCCAGCCCTGCACCAACACGTGTCAGACAACATCACCCGTGCCCTGACCAACGCCGTTTCTGACAAGGTCCACCGGACCACGGACACGTGGACGAGTGCTGCCGGGCAGGGCCACTTTATGTCGCTGACGGCACATTAGGTTAACTTGGTGGAGGCTGGGGGCAAGTCTGACCTTGGGGCTGCTCACATACTGCCGACGCCGAGGATTGCGGGGCCTACCCCGGTCCAGGTCTCTCAGGCTTACTATGCCTCCTCCTCCTCCCACCCCTCCTCCACCAAATTACCATCCGTGGGCATGGCGCCATTAGTCGGTAGCTCTAGGTACAGCAGCAGTGCCGTCGCTAAGCGACTGCAGGCGGTGCTCAAACTGCTGAGCCTAGGCGATAAAAGGCACTCCGCCCAAGAGCTATTACAGGGCATCACGGCGCAGACTGATCTGTGGCTGGCACCGCGGTGTCCGATCTGCAGGCAGCATATATAGAGATGGAGGAGCTGAGCAGACTTTATATAGTGTCCTATCTGCAGGCAGCATATATAGAGATGGAGGAGCTGAGCAGATTGTATATAGTGTCCTATCTGCAGGCAGCATATATAGAGCTGGAGGAGCTGAGCAAATTGTATATAGTGTTCTAACTAATTCCCTAAAATATATATATGTTTTGTGCTTACCGTCTTCCAAAAAATAATAACCGATAAAAGCAATGAAATAAAACACATGTAACCAAAAATTATTCCTATTAAAACTCCATTTCACCCCACAAAAAAACAAGCAATAATTTCTTAATCATGATGGAAAAAAACAGTATTAAATCGTAAGGCACGGAATTGCTTTTTCATTTCACCCCCTCACCCCCCCCCCCCCACGCCCAAACATAATAAAGGTTTTATAAATTTTATCTGTTAGCTTTTATTATTCTTAATAATTATAACACATTTTTATTTCTTTAGCGCCATCATATTCCTATACGCCGCAGCGCTTTACAGATTTTGTATTTTGTAGACAAGCAAAATAAGATATTACAGAAACAAGGAGTGACGGCCCTGCTCATCCATGAGATTTTTGCATCATTAAAGAATACAACCTCATCAAGAAAAAACATGCATCCAGAAATGATCTCTTCGTGATAGTGAGGATGGAGAAAAAAGCTACCGTAGTTCATGTTTGGGTTAAGTAGAGCTAGTAATTAATTATTTCAGAGCTGAGGAGTCCAGTGGGCGGTCCTACTCAGTATATGACTGCATGACTTTCCATACATAGATAATATAGTGTAGACCTGTCATTTGTATATATCTCCATTCGTGTACACAGCCCATTTATGTCTTAGCAACGACTCGGTTTGGGGCTGGTGTCACCCAATTCCTGGTCCCTGCTTTATTACAAGTCAGGTGCGTTTCAATAACTGTGTTGTTAGACTCCATCCTTCCATGTATGGGAAGCGTAACAGTGTCTATAAATGGATTTTAATACTAATCAAGAGGCTCTCCATCTCCAGCATTAACCATTACTGCAGCTTCTAATAGATCTGTGATTCATGATGCCATTGTACAAATGCTCAGCCCAATTTACTAGATTACAGCCGGGCGAGAGACATAAAGCTTTAACCTGCAGTGCCCTGTTTTGAGAAAATATCCATTCCCAGTTATGTTACATTACTACCATTGCTGTGCTTAAAATGCCATGAAACACTCATTTTGCACAGCCGTATCCATTTTGCATAGTAAAACAACATTCAGCACACTGAAAAAAGCATATTGAGCCACGGCGGAGGATGTACAATCATCCTTAATTAATGCTCGGAATGACTCCTATTACCATCTATAAGCAACTTCCTCACCTTATAACGCTATTGAATTGTGGGTGTACTGGCAATGTGGATACCGCCTGCAGCTGTCACGTGGTACATATCATAATGTGCCAGTGCTGGAAACTCCCTGATGGTGGCTCAGTAGTTAAGTAGCATTATTGTCTTGTAGTACCCAGGGTTCCTGGGTTCCGATTTATCTAGTACTTTTGACATATGGCTTCCCCCCAGACTAATTCTCTACAGTTTCATGAAATGGGGGATTTGCAGCAGTGTATGTTTTACTGCCAGATAGTTTTTTTTTTTCCAACAATTTATTTGAGTTTTAAAGCATTAAACAGGCAGGTTACATACAATATAGGGTCCATAGGTTTGTTCTTAAGTTGAATTTGTATGTAAGTCGAAACTGTATATATTATGATTGTATATTAATTTTTGCCCCAGTGACAATTGGAGTTTCAAAATTTTTTGCTGCAATTGGACCAAGGATTATCAATAAAGCTTCATTACAGACACCTTACAGCTGATCATTGCAATCTGGCAGTAAAGTAATGTATCCAGAAAGCTTCACCAAAGGTCACAGTGGGCATAGGATCCGTCTTTAACTAGGGGTCGTCTGTAAGTCGGGTGTCCTTAATTAAGGGACCGCATGTACAGTGGTTCTACATAACAGGAGGGAAGTGACACTAAAATTCAACCTGTCAAACGAGGGCAGACTGTGGTGAGGCGAGTATGCCTGAAGAATGCCTCGAAATGGGGCGCAAATTACAAAAAAAACTGCAAAAGACACACCAGTGATCTTCTTCAGACCATGGCGTAGACACAAAATTAATGCAAATACTCTCAAAAGGGTGCAAAAAAAAAATCTAAAAATTTGCAAAAAGAAAAAGCTGAAATGTAGATACACGTGTCTCAAAGTAAACACCATAAAAGAGTAAAAAATCCAGTGCAAAAAAATCTGGCATTTTCCCCCCACCTAGTACATTTATTTGTTGTCAGCCTACAAGTGGGTTATGACAATGTGACAAAGGACATCAGCGAGCGAGACAGTGCCCCAGGGAAGGGAGTTACCCAGCCTCTCCAGCCCGCGCGCCTGGTAATCTCTATCTCTGAAGTGGAAGTACCCTTGCCAACCCAATTTCCACTGTCAGTGATTCCTCTGTAGCCCATAAAATCAGATCAGGCTGCAAGCTTGTACAGGGCAGAGCATCAATGTGCCAGTAAAGTTCTCTCCAGAGAGCCGCATACAGCCAGTGTCATATACAGAAATGTAATCACTTTACACAGCACTCAGCAAGTAATGGCCAATCCTGCAATTCGCGCACTGCTTTACGGTGGCTGGAATTGAATTGTAGGTGATGATATCCCGAAGAATAGAGATATAATATTAAAATATAATGCTGCTGCTCATATAATTTAACAGTCCGAGGAAACATATTAATGTCTTAGTTTGGGGTTTCTTGGCCATAAAAGTATTCGCGAGTCCTTTTCTCCATTCAGAATAATGAAATGCGCTGATAAAATTCATAGGAGAACAAGTCTCTCACACATTGTGTACGGCGTCTATGTGACTTTATTATTTTACCCTTTAAAGTTGATGAGCAATAGTGGGATGTTTATGGGGTTATTTATATTCTATACTGGACTGAAATGCACGGCTGCTTATGTTTTCACATGAAATGGAATGGTTATGGCGCAGGTTTTATTTCCTTATCTGCACAATGCATTGCTTCTACATATGGTGCTGCGCTACATTCACTGATAAGCCTGCTTTATATCTTATCATCCTCATATGTCAGTTTTAGTAAATATTCCTCACTAAATAACACTTTTGGAGCATGTTTTGGTAGGCTATATACTGGGGGGCAGGTGCTGGCAGGCTATATACTGGGGGACAAGGGACTGGCTGACTATAAACTGGGGGGAAGGGGCTGCCTAGCTATATACTAGGGGGCAGGTGCTGGCGGGCTATATACAAAGGTCAGGGGCTGGCAATATACTGGGGGACAGGGGACTGGCTGTATATATACTGGAGGAAGGGGCTTTCTGGCTATATCATGGGGGTAAGGGGGGCTGGTTGGCTCTATACTGGGGGCAGGTGGCTGGTAGGCTATACACTGGGGGACAGGGGGCTGGCTGGCTATATACTAGGGGCAGGGAGTGGCTGGCTATATACTGGGGGCAGGGAGTGGCTGGCTATATACTGGGGGACATGTTCTGGCAGACTATATAATAGGGGTCAAAGGGCTGGCTATATACTAGGGGACTGGCTGGCTATATTCTGGGGCCGGCTGACTATATAATGGAGACATGGGACTTTCTGGCTATATACTGGTGCGCAGGTAGCTGGCTGGCTATATACTGGGGGAGGCTGTGGCCAATGCATTTGCCATCCTAGGCTTATACTCAAGTCAATAGGTTTTTGCATATCTTGGGATAATTTATTGCGTTGCTCCTATGTACAGTTGTGGGATAATATATTGCATTGCTTCTCTTATGTACAGCGGTGGGATATGATATTGCATTGCTGCTCTTGCATTGCTGTACATGTAATGCATTGCTGCTCATGCAGTGAACCATATTCCTAGATATATGATGTAAAGCTGATCATATGTAGCTACAATCCATGGTAATACAATGCTGCTGTGATGTAATGCACTTTCAGTATATTGCTGCTCAGGCCAGGAGTTCTTGAAGCTCAGTTACACATCACTGGGAGTGTTGGGAGTTTCCACGTTTACTGGTTTATCATGGAGTTTTTTTGCCATAGATTCTAGATTATCTTGTGTGAATGAATACCATTAGAACTGTGCCATGCTCTCTTCTCTGACATGCCCATGGATGTGTGGAAGAGTCGTAATAAAGGATCCTGTATCATCGCATGTCGTACAATGGATAACAATGGGATCACTAGTGTGAACGCAGCCTAAGTGTTGCGGCATCGCAGTAAGATGGTGTTTATGGTGATATGCGGAGCAATGTGTCGTTATTGCCGCTCACTCCAATGCAAAAGCACTTCATTATCTGTCTGTAATATCCGCACATATCTGTCTCTGGGCTAATCTTCTTTTCATGGGAATACATCTCCCTGATTTATTATTAAACTTTATTATAATTAGTTTCAGTGATTCTATTCTCTTTCTCCAACTTTTCATTCTACCATTTATTTTTTTGCAAAACGGGATTCCTGTGATCCATCCTAGGCTCATGCAATTTTTACTATTAACCCCTACAATACCTTAATACCTACACAGGGCTTTTAAATATGCTAAAAATTGGCTGCTTTCTCCCAAAAGCACAGATAATCTCCATTCATCTCTATACAGCTGAGCTGAAATACCAGCACAAACCATGATCAGGGGTGGCGCTGTTTTTGGAAGAAGGCAGCCATGATTTATAACCTCCAGACAACCCCTTTAAAACCTGTCTGGGGAATCCAGGATAGGTTATCAAAATAAGATTGGCGGGGATCTAAAACCCAGCACCCCTAATAATCAGCTATTCAATGCTGTCTCTGGCTCCATTCTCAGTGCGGTTGCTAAGTTAATTCACTATATCAAGTAAATGAGAGTTGAGCTGCAGATACTCCACCACGATACAGACTGGAGATGTTCTGTCAAAGAAAAGGAAAATCCCTTTAAATTTATAGTACCAATGGGGGGAAAGTATAGATAAGAAACCTTACTGCTGAAATTTTTTTTTTTTTGCTTTTTCCTAATCATTATGAATAATTTGGATGATCCATGTTCAGCTATATCTGTGCCCTGGTTCCTACAATAATTTTGCTTTAATATTGCTTGTGTTATGTTCTTTCTATTCATCGGATGAAGGTCTGCTCTAGTAATACATGTGTTCCCCCTCCCCTTATTGGCTGAAATGGGGAACAGATTCTGGATGCCACTTGGTTTATTTTGTAGCCTACTTTGTTTATATGGTGCTTTATCTTCTGGCCTTACTTTATCTCTAGGAAACCCAACACAAGGAGTGACCTGTAGTGTAAATCATGGTCCCCAGACATAGACACAACAGTGACACATTTTTTAGATATGTGAAACAGCACGTTAAATTCTGGGTTGATTTATGTGGTTGAAATTCAACCATGAAAATTAATCTACATTTTTCCCATGTATATGTGGTCTTGTCTTCCCATGTTTAGGTTACCCGGTGTCCCGTAGTGTTGACTCTTTAAGTCCCTTTGTACTTCAGCATATTTTACACCACTAAAGTGCTAGTCCCCTCAGGTTGGGTATGAAATGTCTTTTCTAGAACTCACTCTTTTATATGACATCTCACATAAATATAAAATCTCCAGAGTCATGTGAAAATCAGCAGCGAAGAGTCATATTTGCCTGAGATGAGTCAAGTTTAGAGGCCGCAGGGGGAGAGTAGCTTCAGACACCCAATTCTTCGGGTTTTATAGCACCTAGAAACATGCTTTTGGTGTCATATAAAAATAATAATATAATAATAGTAATTTCTCCTATTATTTGTGCTAGTTTTCCACCCACTTCTAAGGGGAGTGGCAAATATGACGTAAAACTATGAAAATGGACAGTTGTCAGGGGGAAAAACAGGCGCATTTGGAAATTGAACCCTTTATTATACTTAATAAAATTACTGCGCATAAAATGAATGATACATTCTTCCCAGTGGGTGAAGCAGCATTGCACATGCTCGACCACTGCTATATTTAAATTCCTCCTCCTATGTGTGTCTTTATAGATGTTGGATGCGGGAAAAGCCCTTGTACTTAGTGTTGGGCCTTATGTGGGTAGGAGATGCTGAGGTACCATAATAGTCCTATTATTGCCCCGTACAAAACTGAGCTATAGTGTGGCCAAGAGATGCATTGATATGTGTTAAAAATTATTCTTCTAATGCTCCTCATTGCGCCGCTCTCTGTGACTATACTGATAAGCCCTGGTTATATACAGTTGTATCATCTAGTACTGACATTCAAAGGATTGAATAAGTTATTCTAGAAAAGTTTTCCTCATATATTCCTGTTCAGTGACCCAATCCACACCGCGCTCCTGACAGCTGCTACCTGGTCTGTGAAAGTCACCTTTCATTTCTTTAGGGGGAGAGAAATAGCAGTGTTAGATGTGTCGCAGTGAGCGGATCACTGAACAGGAACCAGGTAGGAGGGTTTGATTTTTACTTCAAATACTCAAGTGAGATTTAAAAGAAAAATAATACTAAAAACATATGTTATCCTAGTAACACCCAACTTTCCTGACACCTCAGGATGATAGGCATGCAGTGTAACAATGATGCGGCAGATGTAACACATGGCGCCATCTTGTGGTGGAGAAATGACTGGTCATCAGCTCTCGATGGTCATTGTATATGACTAAGGCAAACCTACAGGGAGCATGGGAATTCATGATGAGGTGTCAGGATAATAAATGAAGGTTGTCAGTATTGTTGTCAGTCATATTGTTGTATGGAGGTGCAGCATAGACATAGTGTATCCAAGCAAGAGGAAATTGCAGTAATAGGTTGGATACACTATCTATCATAAAAGATGTCATCTATAGAGGTCTCATATCTACCTACCTCTAATTCCTAATCTGCCTACCTATCTTTCTCTCTACACCTCAAATTTATCTATAATCTATCCATCATCTATTTTTCTATCTATATATCAACTATTTCTGTCTATATCTGTTTACTTTTTTCATCTAAAAAACTGTAAACATTGACACTTACTATCTGTCCCCATTGACTTCAATGTAAAAGATCACTTAATGTTATCCATTATGGTCAGTTAGGCATCATCCGTTATTTATCAGGGTTTTTTAACGTAAAAAATTTGTACTTCAAGCCATTTTTGCCGTCCAAAAATAACAGATGATTGTCTAACATATGACATTAAATATTGCATGAATTTCAATGGGATTTATAACGGATCCATTTACTTTCAGTTTTTTTCCCTTTTTTTAATCCCAAACTAGAAATGGATATCTGAACTGTAGTGTGAACTGAGCCATACTTGTCTGTCTATGCTGAAGGTTATTATGTTATGATGTGGTTATATATGGGGATATATTCATCTAAAATCCACCACACCCCATCTAACCCTTTACAGAGCCATGTTAGCTATCATTATGCTGAAATGCTAATAACGTTTAAAAGAGGAATAAATAGTATTAATACATTAATAATATAGATAAAATAATAAGTTATAGACAAATCAACTGCATGTGAAAACAGTTATAAAATATATGAACAGTAGTTGAGATGGATGATAGATATACTGGGGGACATTTATGAG
Source organism: Engystomops pustulosus (assembly GCA_019512145.1). Taxonomy (NCBI): domain Eukaryota; kingdom Metazoa; phylum Chordata; class Amphibia; order Anura; family Leptodactylidae; genus Engystomops; species Engystomops pustulosus. The sequence continues at coordinate 32,358,326 of CM033642.1, forward strand.
GGCTTTATGAGCCAGAAAACTGTTGTAGAAGCCTTGAAATAATCACAATTTCTTGTGAACTGCCATCATTCTCCCCTTTACACCTGTTCGCCAAGGGGGCCTGAAGGGGGCGTGTACCCACCCTGCGCCTGTACACTACCTGGACCATGCAAAGGGTCACCTTGAATGTTTACATGGTTTTTAAGCAATACTATGCCAACTAGCAGCTGCCAATAGCCACCCGCCAGATACATCAGGAGGCGGAGCCTATTGATTTATCCGACTGTGCCAGAGGGGCGGGACTTCCCCCAATGTATTTGAGATCAAATATAGATTATTCTGTATTTGAATGAAAAAAGCAGAAACAGTATGCTTAGTATATTGAGAATAATTAGCAATGACGGTATCATCTTATAGTAGTCTATATGTGTTGTAGGATGAATGTTTAAGATGATATTTAAATAGTAAGTATTAAAAAAATTTAGAAAAATAAAACAGTTGTTTATGCAGTTTACATTAGTAGAGTATTGGAGATAATACAGTCTGCTTCCTTAGCAAAAATTCCTGCTTATTCAGCACATATCTGGCTCACTTATTTTACTTTCAGGACTGCGCTTTGTTTAGCTAGACAACCGACACGGTATATGACTTCAGTGTGGATTGCGCTGCCTGCCCAGCCTACCCGTAATTATTTATCCTTTTTATTAATCTAAAGGGAATTTATAGCTGAATAGGTGAAAAAAATCTCCCTACCTCTCTTGACATGTTTGTATTAATAAATACCTCCATTCTCCAAAAATCGAACAATTGAGAATCAGCTTTCCTTATAAATCTGTTGTGATGTTCCTCTGTTACGCCTCCTGGGTATCTTGCGATAAATTGACAGCTGGGTGTTACCAGTTAGGGGTGTGTCAGATTCAACCAGTCAGATTCAGTTAGCACTGATTGGAAAGTTTTAGGCCATGAAGGGACACACCCCTAAAAGGTAACACCCAGGTGTCAATTTACTTTTAAAAAATTTATAAAATATTCCAGGTGACAGGTCCTCTGTTATTTTTTAGGGTTACACATTTGACTGTTCACTTTGGTTTATGTAATAATGAATTAAGAGATTCCATAGTATCATTTTATGTACAGTAGTTGTGCCTCTAGCGCCCACTGATGGAAAGTCAATGACTTGTGTAATTAAAGTCCATCTTGTGAATGTGGGGACCATAAATCATATTGCTCTGACCAAACCAAAAAAGCAATTGTTGGATCTCCTTACTCCTGCCTCATCCATAGGTGGGCACCATTATCGCATCAGGGCCTAACCTTAAGGGGGAAAACCTGCGCTGGCCCCTGCGTCAGAGAAATCTCTGGTACCTCACTGGAAGTTCAGGGTGTGAACTTAGGCTAAGTCTTCCACCCATTCCAACTCACATGCATCCTGGGTTCACTGAAGGAAGGCGGCGTCCTTGGCTTCCATTTTTAGGGTGCTGTTGTACATCCGTAGCCCAAAGCGGATCCACAGAAAGAATTTGAAGTCAAAACTTTTTCTGCGTCTCTTTTTGAATCCCCTCTTAAAAATTTAAAACCGTGATTTCACAGTTCAGCCAGTAGATTTTTTATTTGCTGAAAATTTCTTCACCTGTCCCATATAACAGAACAGGCTCTTCAGAAATCCATATAGAAGTATTATGACGTAGAGATGTGACCAAGTAACAACAATTAAAAGAACGCATTCAATGTAGAAAAACAACAGTGTGATGTGCAAAGGTACAAATAAATGTCACGACATATAAAAAATTCATGTATCTTTATTTAAAATTTATATGCTATATATCAAAAGTTACAGTATTAAAACCAATTGAAAACCACTAATAAATGTACATCTTTGTTCAGACCAACAAAGAAGTATGAAATACATTTTATTAATCCCAGAAATTACCATTACTTGCTTGAACCATTGAGTGCAATCAATCAAAATCCAGAATCTATAGAATGTAATAATAAATAGTAATAATTAGAGATGAGCGAGAAATAAAATGCTCGACTGCTCGTTACTCGAGTCGAACTTTTCCCGATGCTTCGTTTGGAATAACGAACCCCATTGAAGTCAATGGGAGACTCGAGCATTTTTCAAGGGGACCAAGGCTCTGCAATAAAATGTGTCATTTTATTGAGAAATAAGGAAGTCAGTCCTGTTTCTTCATTTTTTTTAATTCAATGGAATATTCGTGGAACTTCAAAAAGGAAAATGACCCGTGTTAAACATCTGCAATGTGTTCTTCACACATATTGGGGCAGATTTACTTACCCGGCCCATTCGCGATGCAGCGGCGCGTTCTCTGCGCTGGATTCGGGTCCGGACGGGATTTATGATGGTAGTTCCTCCGACGTCCACCAGATGGTGCTGCTGCGCTGAAGTCCGCTGGAATGCCTTGAAATACACCGGCCTATCCTGGATGAAGGTGAGTGAAATTTTCGCGACACAATTTTTTTTTTTAAAGCGGCGGGTTTTCCGAATCCGTCAGGCTTTCGTGCGGCCACGCCCCCCGATTTCCGTCGCGTGCATGCCGGCGCCGATGCGCCACAATCCGATCGCGTGCGCCAAAATCCTGGGGCAATTCAGGTACAATCGGCGCAAATCGGAAATATTCGGGTAACACGTCAGGAAAACGCGAATCGGGCCCTTAGTAAATGACCCCCATTGTTCTTCACATACTATTGTGAAGAACACCGTTCTGCACTCATGTCTTCTGATAAGTTAGCAGATGTATCTTCAGTGAAGAACACATTGCAGATGTTTCCATACATCTGCTAACTTATCAGAAGACATTAGCGCAGAAATGTATTATTATACAGTCTTCTCATATAGGAAAAACACCATCATATGGGCCCTCCAGGCCTCATGGGCCCAGTTGCGTCTGCACCCTTTGTGCCCCTTAAGCTTATTATATTTTTTGGTGGAGGGTAATGATTGGTTAGTGTGAGGAGCATACATAGACATCTCCCACCCTCAGCATTTGTAGGAAGAATATAATGGTAATATGATTTTATTATATCATTGTTATATACTGCAAATAGTTACGAAAACCAAAGAGGCGCCATAATATACCTGTATGTTTCTATGTTAAATTAGAAGCGTGCATAGATACTGTAGGGATCCATATATTTTGTTAAGTGCTACTTAATTCCAGTATTGTGGAATTATTCATTATGGAAGTATTACAGAGCTCCATATGGTGTCGCACCATATACTGTAAACAGCCCATGCGCATACTTGCACCCAAGACACATTAACTGTACTTTTCTTTTCATATTATTTATTGTCAATGATATTCTCCGTATAACATCCTACAGTAATAATGGAAGGTCTTAGAATTCGGGTAATATAAGGAATCAGCCTCATTGACCAGCAGGATATTTTACTGTGCTGGAAATTGGAACTTTAGCAAATAACCTATTGACTGGTGTAGTCTGTGAGGGTGATATATGGCGCTGTATGCGTCTGTGTTGTTCTGTATATGTATGTGTCTGTGTGTCTGTGTCTCTCTCCAGGCCTCTGTTTATTTGTGTATGGGTTTTCTGCATTGCCCTTGTCCTCAGACAGCCATAAATCCTTTTAGTTTTGCAGGTGTAATTGCAGAAGTCAAGGGTCAGTATTTGAGACATTCCACCGTGGTTAACCCATTCCAGCCCAGATGACATTCCCCAAAAGTTCAGAAACTCTCCCCTCAATCTCCTTTCTTGTTACAACCCCCCAGAGAAAAGGGCTTTGGTATTTATTGCAGAGATTGAATTTGCAAGGTAATGTTTTTTCTTGCCTATGCATGAACCGGGTATGTCAGGATATCCATTTACATAAATATATATACATACAATAGATCGATAGATAGATAGACGGGTAGTGAAGTAGAAAGATAGACAAGTAGATAGGTAGCTAGGCAGATAGATAGACAGGTAGATCTATAGATCTACTACATAGAACATATATATATATATAGTATGTGTGTGTGTCTAGGTGGATCATCTTTTATAACCCCATTATATTGTGACAAAAATAATACCAATACCAATAATACATTTTGTGCTCACTTTTGAACTTGACATAGTCTCGCCCTCTGTACTAGATCTTCTTAAACAGTGTATTATTTATGGAGCAAACCAATCCTACATAAATTTTCACATCTAACAACCGAAATGTATCCCAACATTTTTTTGTAAAAGCAAAGTCAATTCTTCAATTTTCCAATCCAATAATATTAAGGGTAACGATCAAAGTTGTTCATTTAAATATGACAAACTTTCTCAGCCTGGTTGATATAAAATACATTTCCATGTAGCACATAGTACTGCACATAGTACTGACCACTTACCTGTTTACAAAAGGTTCCAAAATAAAATATAGAGAAATCAATTCAGTATTTGCAACCCACCAAGTATGAGACTCCACTGTGCCTGTTTTGCTGATCTTATGTACCATAATTCATAAACATTTTAAACAAAGTGTAACACAAATTCTAGAATCTTCAGATTATTGCACATAGGGAGCTACAATTATTAATAATTATAATAATAATAATTTCTTTATTTATATAGCGCACACAGATTACGCAGCGCTGCACAGAGCTTGTCAAATTGGTACCTGTCCCCATGGGGCTCACTATCTAAACAACCTAACAGTATGTTTTGGACATTAATGTGACACTAAATTCTATGGGTGGGTAATACCCGAAAAATATCACGGGTTACAGCAAAATAGAACAAGACATCATGTGGCACAAAACTCACCATGATTTTGGTGCATTTTCTGGCATAGTCTATGTCAGCTAATGGGAGGACTAAAATGAGACTAGACAGTCTTAAATTTCTCTTCCAGCGTCAGACGCTGTGATACATGTGGTGCAGTTTATGACTGTCTGGTCTAACAATACTGTTTTACTCTTAGGGCTAGTTCACACAGAGGATATTTCCATTTGAGAAAAACCTATGACAAACTCTCTCTCCCATTTAAACCAGTGGGAGGCCATTGGATCCAGGCTGATGGATGAAAAATAGAGCATGTCGGCGAATATTTTGACCCGATACTTGATGCGGATTGTGAATTACCGCCTTGTCAACTCACATTTTAGATAATCTACCCGCTAAGTATGAATTTAGATTTATGTTATATAAAGCTAATACTGAGGCACAACACTTTAGGGCCATTTTCATAGGAAGCCACTAAACAATTGATATTAATATATAACAAGGATGTGAATCTGCATTCTAGGAGAGTAGGAGGAGACATGCAAATTGTTAATTCATCTGTCCAGGGTGACCACTACTTCCATCTGATACTATCCCCAAAATTTGTAGTTGCCACATTAACTACATGCCCCTGTCTGCTAGACACCAGGATGTTCACTATAATTAGATGACCTGTGTCTAGACCAGGGCATGCCCTACAGGTCTCACTAGGGGTGCAAAGTTCAACACTCTCCTCTCCTTCAGTTTGGGTAAATTATTAGGAAAAGTGGACATTTATCAGTTGTCCCCTTCACTTACCAGATGTAAGTACACAGGCTGCAGGTGTGTTTCTTTTTCTTAGAAATGGCTAAATTACATAAGAGGCGGTAATGGCCATAGAGAGAACCCATTGTAAACAGCGCTATCATCTGTTTAGTAATGTGTCCTGTACTCCCCCCATCAGCAGCTGTTCACATTGCAGATGTGAAAGTCTATTAGGCAGCTGTAATTTTCAACATATACAACATGTTATATTGTTTTGGTTTTCTTACAAGATGAATATGAACTTCCTTTTTTCAAAATTGGCTTAGAGTCTCCTGAATCATTGAAATATGTCTGCCTGTCCCTTCCACTAGGGGGAGCTTAGGAGATAACGGCATACTGTCTGCAATTGAAACTTAATTATATAACAGTGGGAGATTCATCAAACATAATGGGGCAGATTTACTTACCCAGTCCCGTCGCGATCCCACGGTGCCTTGTCCGCCGTGGATTCGGATCCGGTGCGATTCACTAAGATCGTGCGTCCGAGTTCCATCCTGTGTCGCTGCTGCATCGGAGTCTGCCGTAGTTCACCTTCTTCTTCCTGGTGCCTGTGAGTGCTTGATCTTACTACACAATTCGTTTTTTAAATTCTGCGGTTTTTCCGAATTCGTCGAGTTGTCCGATGGCCACACCCCCGATTTCTGTCACGTGCAATCCGGCGCTGATGCGCCAAAATCCGATCGCGTGCGCCAAAAACCCGGGGCAAAACAGAAATATTTGGGAAACCCGATGAAAGTATGGTGAAAAGATGGTGAAAAGTATGGCTGCACAGTCTTAAATGCCGGATTTACTATTCTTCATCAGACACAGCAATAAATCTGCCATAGAATAAAGCTGTCTAGTCTAACTGTGCACTGTTTTATTTTGCAACACTTTTGACAAATCTCCCCCAGTATGCAATTGGCTCCTGTGCTCCCTCTAGTGGTGGCCACAAGCAGGCTGTACAGTGTAAGTTTACAGTATGTTGACCGCTATGGATATTAAGTGATTTAGCTCGAAATGTTTATGTTATATAACAAAGAAATGGATATTCACTTTAACAAACAGGTTCAATTTGCAATTTACAACTGTTTAGCATTTTAAAACATTATTAATTATTAAAGAAAACAGACTCCACATAATTTATAATATTTACTTAAGTCATATATAACCAAGAAGTGTCCAGGAATTTTTCATAGAAGAATCCCCACCTCAATACCTGGTCTTAACAACATCTTGTATACCAACAGCAGCCTCTAGGGGGAGCTTACTGCAGACATGTTGTACATCTCACATTGGCTGTATTGCAGTGAGCCCGCCTTAGTCACAGCTTTAATTTAATCATACAACTCTATGACTTTGTGACAAAAAGATGGGGATTTCGAACTTAAAATATTTTACAGTTATCAATTATTGGAATTAACTGAATGTATCGATCAATTGATATATTTATAAGGACCAACACAGAAAGTAGAGTGTTTATGGTGGAGAAAAGCACAGTTTGTAGGGCGTATGGTTGGCATCAGTTTTTATTGGGGAAACGATCAATGGCTTTGCCGAGTATGTTATTGCAAACAATACAGTGTAATGGTATTTTTTATATGTACAGGCAGTCCCCGGGTTACATTCAAGATAGGGTCTGGAGGTTTGTTCTTAAGTTGAATTTGTATGTAAGTCGAAACTGTATATTTTATAATGGAAGTTCTAGACAATTTTTTTTCTTTTGCCCCAGTGACAATTGTAGTTTCAAAATTTTTGGTGTAATTGGACCAAGAATTATCAATAAAGCTTCATTACAGACATCTTACAGCTGATCATTGCAGTCTGGGACTATAGTAAAGCATCCAGAGAGCTTCACCAGAGGTCACAGTGGGCAGAGGGGTCCGTCTGTAACTATGGGTTGTCTGTAAGTCGGGTGTCCTTAAGTAGGGGACCGCCTGTACAATATAGCAGTACAAGACTAAGTTCATATCTTGCTTTTGGCACACATGTACCCTAGATGCCAGGAAAATAATAAACATGTGGAAAAATGTAAAGTGGCAACCAGAATCATCCCTTTTTGCCTTCTTCTTCACAGTGTACCTTGAATCTGGCAGGAAAAACTGGAATAAAATGCAGTAGGCTGCAATTATCTATCCGGATGTCCTTGTATGGCATCTATCGCCCTCCGCTGAGGGTAAGCTCTGGGTGTTTCCCCAGTGATATCACTCATATATAAAGAGAGTAAGGTCACTCAGTAGCCAAACACTGACTACCGATGTTCACTTATCCTCCCACTTACATGAGGGAGGAGCCAAACCAGGAGCATATCTCACTGTGTGAGGATACAGTTAAATATGTCATAACCCTTCATTGTCGGGATATATGGGAATCCTGATGTACCCTAAAAACAGATGGCTATAAATGTGATTATTATCTGAACCTAGCCCAACTCACACACAATGGGGCACATTTACTTAACCGTCCGGAGGAGTTCACCGAAAGTACATTGTCCGACAATCATGAACTTGATACACGAAGATCGTGCGCCCCATATCCTGCATGTGTCGCTTCACAGCTCAGGTCCACCGGAGTTCACCTTCTTCTTCCTGGTGCATGTAAGTGCTTGCGACACAATTTGAAAGTTAAATCCTGCAGTCGGATCGTCCAATGGATCCCCCCCGTGTCTGCCGCATGAAACCCGGCGCTACTGCGCCAAAATATGATCACGTGTGACACAATGCCATGTTAAATACCTGTCACAGCCGTGCAAAACCCGAGAGGTCAGACGAAAGTGTGGACACAAACCCTATGTGTGGCCCAATGCATGACAGGTACATGTGCATCTAGGCGGCAGTATACTGTAAAAAAAAGTTTTTTGTATCATTACTTTTAATGCTTTCCATACTAATTCTGTTTGGATATTCTTTAACAAATTTATAGCCGCCATATTTCCACTTCACTGTAATTCAGCAATAGTCTGGCACGAAGTTGGATTCTTTATGTACGGGAGTGTTGGTTTGGCCTCAACCAAAGAACACATTAAAACTAAGCTAATAGAATTAGGTGTAAGAATTAGACCTCCATAATTTATGAGGGCGAGAAAAACAAAGGCATTTGGGGCTATCCCTTCTCCTTGTAAAACGCTATTTTGTATATGAGCAATGTCTTCCGTTCCTCCATTACTTTCGCTCACATATACCACCACACCTCCCAAGTCGCTCATTTGAAAATAGAGGATAGCACCACGAGAATAATAATCGTTTCGCCCCTCCGCTATTACATATCAATCACCAGAAATGGATGTAAACAATACAAATGAATGTTAAGCCAAATTAATCTGACTTGCCAAAATTAATTTCAGAGGCTTCAAATGAATAAATTACCCTCATTTCAATCCCTGAGATGTACGTCAAATCTGCTAAATGAATTCAGACCCTGGATTAATACTGGATTCTTCTCTTCATTTAAATCCTTTATTATAAGCCTCAAGTAAATATTAATAGCGTCACGTATATATTATACCCACCTAATGATTATTAATAGTGCATGACATGTACAGGCATGGCATCAGTTTACTTCAGGTTTAAAATTAGATTGTAAGCTCCTCTGGGGAAGGATCACTATAAAAGGGTTTGTATATTGCTCTGTGGGGTCATGGATTATCTCTATTGACCCTTCACCGAAAGTTTGACCCGAAGCTCCAGGGCTCCAATGTGATATCTCTACCTTGGACCTTCTTTATAGAACTGTGCTCTTTTTAGGAAGAATAGACACAATACGGGCCAAATAGGCTCCCGGATGTGAATGCACCTCGTCAAGTTAGACCCCCTGGTCTACATTCTTGTGTAGATATTATAAGCAAATGACTAAATGATATAGCTGAAGAAGTAATTTGCATATAATATATTGTATATAATATAGGTGTCAGGCCCAGGCTCCAACCCAATACTGGACTCCAGAGGTAGTGTAGAAGATGACCTAATTTGGAGCTTATTATGGTTCATTTCCTAAGGATTGATAGATGGTGGGTACCCAATATTTTTGCCTGTTTCCCCAGTCTGACAATGGTTATGTGTACTAGTTTTTAGAGGACTTTTGTGCTACATACCTTAAGATACAGGTGGATGGTGGGCACAGGTATGTTTGATATGTCTTAGGCTCTTTGGGCTCCTTTTGCATGTGTCTCTTCTTAGGTTTCTTGCACATGGCTGTATGCTGACTGGGCCGTAAACCCAGGGGTTACCCTCCCTCTCTATAGAAAGCTCACCACACCATGATTGGGTGCCATAGACTTCTATGTGGGCCATGATCTGGCAACAGACTGTGCATCCAGGTTATGGCCCCCATTATACTTGTATGCTGGAGAACTGTTGTATTCTCCTAATTCTGAAGGTACATATTACAAAACCCTGATAATCTGTTATTTTTTACACTGGTTGCCAAATTCACTGTTCTTACATTTCTTCTTTATAATGTTATTATAGATTAGGTTGAACTGTGTCTAGCAGTCTGCGGGTTCACCAACTTTATACAACTTTGTAAAATTGTGTAATGTGCGGGTACTATACAGTAAAATTGCAATGTCTCACAGCTATTTTTGTATTTTACTGTATTTGTTAAAATTTGAGGAACAAAAATGTAATGAAACCTACCATCAGGGATCTACCTAATTAGGTAGATCTGGAGGTAGGCTCCTACTATCTGCTTTATCCCCATAAAGTCTCTGGCTAATCTAAGATCTTAGCAGAAGTTGAAAAAAAAGTATCTTTTATTTATGCAAATTATCGGACCAGGCTACATGGGCGTGGAGTATCCTCTCCGTGGAATGGGAGTAAAGGCTCCTCCACCCCCTAGGAGTCGCGGCCGATCCTCCCCACTAGTGAAACTCCGGTATCACTACGAGAATGCAGAAGTGAAGAAAGGAGAATGGCGAGGATGCACTGGTAAACGGGACAGGCTGCGGCTACTGGGGCGTGGAGTAACCTTTGCTCCCGCTCCAGAGAGAGGCTACTCCACGCCCAAGTAGCCGGGGATGATAATTTGAATAAATAAAAGATATGTTTTTTTTAGCTTCTGCTAAATGCTTAGATTAGCCAGAGACTCTAAGGCAGATAGTAGGATAAGTATCATCAGATCTACCTTATTGGGTAGATTCCCTGATGGTAGGTTTCCTTTAATTTTGTTTCTTCATTTTCAACAAAGAAAGTAAAATACAAAAAAAGTAATTGGACACTAGAATTTTACAGTACAGGCGGTCCCCTACTTAAGAACACCCGACTTACAGACGACCCCTAGTTACAAACGAACCTCTGGATGTTGGTAATTTGCTGTACTTTAGCCCTAGGCTACAATAATCAGCTATAACAGTTATCACAGGTGTCTGTAATGAAGCTTTATTGTTATTCCTGGTTCTTATGACAATCCAGCATTTTTAAAATCCAATTGTCACAGACCAAAAAAATCCTGGCTGGGGTTACAGATGGATAAGAAGGCTGTCATAGATAGTTGTCTAAAGTGATCTCCAAGTCCTTACATCCTGCAATAAAGACTGAAGTAGCCGCATGCAATGATTACAGGAGATTACTGGGATTGCTTCAGATTATTTGATGGATCCTAGGATATGATGTACAGGGCCATACAGTTTAGGGATGATGCTTGTCAAGCTTTGACCCTTTAGAGTGTGGTGGGTCTGACAGTACATGAGGGCTGCAGGGCAGAACTTAACTGAATAACTTTTCTATTCAGATATCTTTACATGCTCAGATCATTTGTTATTTCTTCTCCCTAATCTTTCAGTGTTTCCGTACACTCCTCCTGTACCTGCCTTCTCCCATTATGTACGCACCTGCAATGCCGGTGTTCTTCCCTCAAGGGATATGTTCTCCTTCCAAAACCCATTTGTCCTATAGAGCCTTGGGCAGGAGCAGCCCCCTGCACATGTAGCAAGGAACCAGAAGTGGGGGAGGAAAGTCCTATTCAGTCTGAATGATGATGGAGGGAGACACTGTCAGGAGGCAGGAGAAGACAACATGTCATGTCAAAATATATAAGTGCCTTCTACTCCACTCAGATAAATCAAGTCTCCCTGCTCTCTCACATCTGTACTTTGTAATCAAGTCGCTTAAAGTTCTGCAATAAGATCTCACAGTTTGAAGTAGTATTAAGTAATGTCAATGTGACCCTACTGCAGGGTAACCCATCTCTGAAGACTCTCATGGGTCAGATGTCACCACTAGGAGCTCTCTCCCTCACTTTTATCTGCTCTGTGAAATACTGTTAGAAGTTTTTTTGGAAACTTTTTTATTTATTGTCCTCTGAACCTTTTCAGAACTGTAAAGTAGGCCTGTATTTTTGCTCTGTCTTCCCATAGAAGGTTTTAGAAGAAACATACTTTTTACTGTAGACTTTCTTCTGTAATCTATAGCAGAACATGGATGACAGATCTCTAGCAATGAAATAACTCAAGTATTTTATTATGTATGGGAAATTGCATATTTGAAGAAGTTGGACATTGGGAATTGACTGACGCCATGAGACACTGATCCAAAGTGTACTGTGTACAGATTCTATCTAGTGATAGGCCCCGATGGGTGTTGACCTACAGTGGCGCAGCTCTGTCTCACCATGTCTATTATAAAGCCAGGATATTGGGGCACATTTACTTATCTGTCCGAGGAGTTCACAGAAAGTGCATTGTCAGACGATAATGCGCTCTGCCGCGATTCACTAAGATCGTGCACCCGATATCCTGCATGTGTCGCTTCCCCGCTTAGCTCCGCTGGAGTTCTTCTTCCTAGTGTATGTAAATGCATTGTCTTGCAACCCAATTTGAAAGTTAAATCCTGCGTTCAGTGGAATAAGTCGGATTGTCCAACGGCCTGTCCCCGATTTCTGTCACATGAAAGCCAGCGCAGCTGCTCCACAATCCGATAGCGTGCGACACAATCCCCAGTTAAATACCTGTCTCAGCAATGTGAATCCCGAAAACGTCGGAAAGTGCTTCCGCAGACGCTTAGTAAATAAGCCCCATTGTGTCCATAGATTATCTCCTAAAAATGAAGATCCTAGTCATCAGATGTGACCACGGAGAGCGAAGTGTGATGTCATCGCAGTGGATGTTTACAGTGGATTTTATTATAGATTTAACTATGTCAAATATTTGTTAGAATTCTTTCTCAGAAGGATGTAACATGCTGTGGTTGGTACAAATCCATACAATCCATGAATGGGATCTAGCACTGTCCCCTCCCTGTGTCGCGCCTTCATCCTCATAGATTGTAAGCTCTTGTGACCATGCTATTGCTCGGTAATGTTTGCATACATCCCCCATGATCTGTACAGCACTGTGGAATATGATGGTGCAATAGAAATAAAGATGTGTTATTAATAATAATAATAAATAAATCATTTATTTATATAGCGCACACAGATTACGCAGCGCTGCACAGAGCTTGCCAAATCAGTTATGATCCTTTACTATGGATTTTACATGCACAAATCTGCAACAATTCCGGTACATATGGATATACCCTAAAATATAATAAAACATCAAACAGAAGAATTTTATGCAAAACTTTTGATTAAAACTTATTAAAAAATGTAAAAAAATTTTAGTGCCAACTTATTATATGGCACAGATAGTTATAATCTCAATAGTCTCCAACTGGCTTGTGGCCGGTTATACCTGATATACTAGGGAACATCAGCTCTATCATTTAATATCAAATGTTGCCACAAAATATGACAAGTTTCCTTCTTTTTTTGTATCTTTTTTTCTATCTTTTTCTCTGCACTGTTTAATCCCCTGCAATATGCTGGACAGATACACCCTGGTGTGCATAAGGCATAACCATTGTCAGATGTTGTCAGTGTAACTCCACCTATTTACTTGTGTCCTTTGTTACGCATCACTGCCAATAGAACAATTAGAAACTGCTTCTCCATAGGATTCGCTAGGGGTTGTGATGCACTCTGCTGTTCAAAGTTGGAACTGCAGGTGTGGAAAACCAAGGTAAAAAGAAATCCAAATGTTATATTGTATAACATTGTAAGTATATTACAAAAGTGAATTCTGTAAAAATCTCACTATTATTATTATTTTATTATTGTTATTTCAATAAACTTGGAAAAAAAAGATATAATTTAAATAACATAAAAGAATATAAAAATATATCCTTCAGTAAATATATTGGATGACATATTGGATAGAAACAAGTTTTGCATAAATTCAATATAGGTATGGGGACAACGTATATTCATTTTTTCTTACCTTATATTTTGATACTTTTACTTCTTCCACCTCTGAAACTCCTACACAGTAGGAACAAGTCATAGACAATAAACAGCAATAAACAGTGGCTGCATGCCTTCTGTTTTTAGAAGGGACAGAACGTTGCTGCATTAAATTAAATACTTTTTAATAGATCTGAGCCAACAGCAGTTGTTTTAATGAATAAGTAAAGAATGTCCTGGTCAGATCTGTTTGTCACAGATCACCCATTGGGGAAAGTTGTCGTCATGCCCCATACATTTTACTCAATGCATATATTTTATGAAATATGGGGCGTGCATACCTGAATATACATGAATAATCATTGCAGGGTCAGTGCTGCTATTTAGCAGGAAATCAGGGAACTCCGAGCATCATTTATCAGATGAGTCCCATCTCCAGGACTGGGTTTTCAATCCATAAAGCAGGACCCAGCATGGTCTGTTGTTTAAGGACTAAACTCAACAAGTGTGAAGCCACCCTAAGAATAACATCATACAGAGCTTGGGTAGGGTGGTAGACAGAGTGGAACAATGTGATCTAAAGTGGTACAGCAAAGGGGAGCGTCATGAGTTTATTACTTTTAGTACTAAATAAAATACATGTGATTATTGTGATTATTATCGCTATAAACAAGATAAACATAGGGCATCCTCCATAAACATAGGGCATCCTCCATCCACCATCTCCTCCATCTCCATCAACCTGTTAAAATAAGCAAATAAGTTTTCCAGGATGGGACAAGAAATAATTGCCTCTTAGCTACCATGCAAGGCAGCTCCCTTGACATCAAGCATGACTTTCAAGAAGTCTAATGACACGATGTGGGATTAAAACCAAACCATTATATCTATTCCAGAAGAAACAGATTCCCAACTGTAGGCAGTACTGATTTGTCGTGGTTGCATCTCTTCAGTACAGTGTAAGGGAACTGGTTTAGCTGAGTGAGAGGGTTTTGACTAGGGTCGGGAAGTAAGAATGCTTCTTACGGAGACTATGCCAATTAAAGAGTACCTGTCACACCGAATTGGGACCCTAAACCAATTACATGTCCATGTGGACCTGTGCGATAGGGTCTCAAATCAGTCAGTCCCATGCCTCTACATGGCCCCCCTGTAAAAAAAAAAAAAAGCATTTATACCGTAGATGCGAGTCTGATGAGACACATCGGACCCGCATTTGCAACTGGGGAGGATAATTCCCCGGCTTTATTTAACATGCGCCGTACCAACGGCACATGCGTAGTGAAGCTGCGTGTACTACTTCGGCTTCACTCGTAGCAGAACGCCAGCACATGAAGGGAAGTATAAAACTTTTTTCTCCTTTTTTTTGCACCCAAAAAAAGGGGCAATTTGGGGCACTAGAAAATCGCCCTGACAGGTTCTCTTTAAGGCCGCCTTGTAGGAGAGTGAAGAATTATAGCCATTGATGTTCCACTAGTGGATTCTGGGAAAATATGTAAATAAGATTTCCAGGATGGGATAAGGAAAACTATGCCTCTTTTGTTTACCTTGTAAGGCAGCTTCCTTGATGTAAAGCATGACTTTTAGGAAGCCTAATGACATGATGCGGAATTAAAACCAAGCCAGTTGATATATTCCAGAAGGAAAAGACTCCCAACTGTAGACAGAACTGTTGCAATGTGATTGGATCTCTTCAGTACAGAGTAGGGAACTGGTTTGTCGAGTGAGCGGTAGAAGACAGCCTAATGCATATTGCCTGACTCTTACTGCCCATGGTTAGTGCTCTTACCTTGCTATAGTGGTTTTCTGGGTGCAAGTCTGACCAAGGGTAATAACATATGTGTGTGTGTATATATGTATACAGTAAAGGGTCTTGTGTCTGTGAATGCCATGTACAGCTTTGTTATGTCTTGGTTATGTAAGGCACCATATGTTTTTGCTTTCGTGACACTTTGAGGGAACGAGCTGGAACATAATGTGTGTGCTTTTGGATGATGGAAAAGTTCCAAAGTCTAGGCCCATGTGCCGAATGGCTGGAACACACCCAACTAAAATTCTTAAATGTGGAGCCAAATTGGACCTTAAGCTTGACCTGCATGCTGACTGACAGGTCTGTGATATGCTTGGCCAGTGCCTGAGAATGAAAGGCTCGGTGTGCCCTCCGTGACATAACTCTGCTGTGCCGTACTCCACGGTCAATGCAGAATTTCTTTCTTTAGAAATAGCAGTGACTTCAACCTCAGACATGAGGATACAGGATGACATTGGGACGCCTCCACTGTAATTCCAGTATTCTTAGCGGATAAAAATAGAACAAGCTGCAATAACTATGTAATATTCAGAATCACAAGTATGAAGATATAGTCAACTATTGAATTTATCATGCAGTCCTAGTGGGCATTATTTCCCTGCTCCCCACCCAATGGTACATTATTTGCCTAAGTGTTTTGAGTTACCTTATATACTCGAGTATAAGCCTAGTTTTCAGCACAAAAAATGTGCTGAAAAACCCAAACTCGGCTTATACTCAAGTAAAAAAAAAAACTCGTCTTTCTGGCGGCACCCGTAGATCTTCTGCGCGATCCATCCGGTATTGTTGTGCTGCACGACGGGGAAGGGGGGGCTATATAAACTGGGGCAGGGGCTGTCAGGCTATATACACTGGGGCAGGGGCTGGCAGGTTATATACACTGGGGCAGGGGCTGGCAGGCTATATACACTGAGGGCGGGGCTGGGCGGTATATACACTGGGGCAGGGGCTGGCAGGCTATATACACTGGGGCAGGGACTGGCAGGCTATATACACTGGGGCAAGGTCTGGCAGGCTATATACACTGGGGCAGGGACTGGCAGGCTATATACACTGGGGCAGGGGCTGCCTGGCTACATACTGGAGAGGCTGTGACCAATGCATTTCCCACCCTCGGCTTATACTCGAGTCAATAGGTTTTCCCAGTTTTTTTGTGGTGAAATTAGGGGCCTCGGCTTATACTCGGCTCGGCTTATACTCGAGTATATACAGTACTTTGTTTTGTTTTAAATAAGATTTCTCATCAATATTCACTCAAAGATAAACATCCACATGGCTTTTTTTAAGTAAATACTTGTATTTCCTATGAGATAGCAATATTAGATCATCTTTTCTCAGAACTCCTTGTTATACTGTTCCTCTGCTATACCTCCTAGAACTTTATACGGGTTGTCCGAGTTTCTAAAAATATCTAAATATTCTAAATAATGAACTTATACTTACCTTTTCCGGCACTTCCGGTGTCCCATGCAGCCGTGCGTTGCTGCAGTGCCCCTGTTTGTTTATATGGGCAGGCACACTTGGCACTGATAACTACCACGCACCTGGCACACCCACCTATCCCCTGTCCCAATGCCTGATGCACATTGAAGCTAATGATGTATCAGGCGCCAGGACAGGGGACGGGTGGGTGTGCCAGGTGCGTGGAGTTTTTTTGATCCGAGTGTGCCTGTAAACAAGCAGGGCCACATTAACGACGGCAGCGGGGACGTTAGGAGCGCTGGAGAAAGTAAGTACAAGTGTTTTTTTTTTTTTTTACAGACCCCTAAGGCCACCTCTAGATTTTTTTGATAAACTTGGACAACCCCTTTAAGAATTAATTATAACTGGGTATAACCATTTCCCTTATCGAGTGGCTATGTCCTGACCTGACACAGTCTTAGGCCTGAGGGTGTGGTCACATGTGCCGCTAGTGGTGCATTTACAAACCCAATGCTAGGGTATGAGGGCGGGCCTCTGGCCAATCACGTGTGCTCTTTTTAGGTCCAGCTGAGACCTGCCCCGTGTGCTAGCATTGCATTTGTAACCACAGTGCTAACGACACGTGTGACAGTACCGTGAGTGCGCCAGGCGTTGTTTTAGTGGCTAGCATATTTCTCCATGTCTTTCTATAGACTCATGACTAATTATGGAGCTGGTCCTATTCCTGGCTGTGTTTGTGGCTCATGTAGTCTTTTTTTATTGTCCTTATAGGGAAGATACATGGCCACAAACAACGTCGGTGACTCTGTAGTTTCTTAGTATTTGTTTTTAAAAGATTGACATTTTGCATTTGAGTTGCAATACCAGACACAAACTATAACAAGGGTGGCGCTATCTTTAGAAGAAAATATAACCATATTTTTCTAATGTTACATATAGTCTCAAACAAAGCTGATATTCATTCACAGGAACTCCCCATACGTCTATACAATACCCAATGCAGGAGGTTCTCAAAAAAAAAAAGCTTCTCCTGGAAGGAAAGATATAGAGGTGGAATTGACTATAAAAAGAGACTGTATCCAATAAATATTTTACTATGCTTTAATATATGACCATAGAACGCACTGTTTGTCCTTCTCGCTTTACTGTCAGATGCTTCATAAATAAACACAAGCGGAAAGTCAGAGTCTTTTCGGTTGTTCAGGGTGAAGCAGCTGATACATGCTGCACTTTAATGACCAATTACACGCTTTTAATTAGCTTCAGATTGCAGAATCTATCTACAGGAAAGGGCTGGGAACCTGATCGGAACCTGAATTCAGATAGTCCGGCTTATACTTAGTCTGCGTTCTCACTTGTTTGAATTGTGCTTTTAAAGGGCCTCAGAATGTAGTTGAAATTGAAATTTGTGCCATATGTTATTATACTCATAGATAGTTTTATATCTAGGTGTGTGGGCCCAATATTAGACTGAGCAGTGGTAACCGAAAACTGAAGAATATGTTGCAGTTCTATTACCTGGAGCAATTAAAATAACTAAACATGGACCGTTTTGGCAAGCTCTGTGCAGGGCTGCATAATCCGTTGTGCGCTACACAAATAAAGGAATTATTATTTATTATTATGACTGCATTCGAGGGGACATGTACATTCTGAGCACTAGTTATAGCATGTGAACATTTGGGCTATAGCCCAGTTGTACGCCAACCGGGACCTGGCATATAATTGTCCACCGGCACAACTGTTCATCAGAAGTAGAGTTTAGTGTATCCGACTTTCCTGTTTGGGTTCAGCCACGGAACCCAAACATATTGCCGGATGGGAGGAATGGGAACGCCTGGTCCACTTTGTGTGTGGCCAAGCTTAAGAACAGTAGTCAACAATACATTCACGAAACATATCCATGTTGGAATAATTGTAAGTCTAGTCTGTTGGTTAGGTTATGGCTGCACTCACATAACCGTTGTTTTTGAATGCTGGTTGATGGATGATGGTTGTATCTATGACCCTGTGAGTAAGCCGACTGCCTTGGCTACAGATTAAGAAGCAGGTCCTATTCCTGTCTGTGATTGCAGCTTGGTCATCAGTAGAAGAATGGTTCTCACCCACCAATGACACCAGAAACGTTGGGCTGCGGTACAGTTTTATGGGGCCCTTGAAAGGTTTGTGTCTGAGACTCCATCAAGTAAAATTCCTTTTTAGAACCGATTAACGCTGATACAACGCTGATACAAAAAATTGTGCAGCAGGTCACTGTTCTCAGAAGTTAGCAGTGTGAACAGTTATCAGACCCCACAGTGTGAACAGAGTTTTAGTACAGTATCACGAAAATAGTCGGTGCTGCAAATAGTAATAACGTGGACCTTGTACACATGCAGTACATAAAAGGATAACCAAGCTTGTCTACAAAAACCAAGGATGTCATAAAAAAATAAGTCACACGGCGGCACTAGATATGACAGTCACAAGAACTTGAAGTTTATTGAATTGGTAGAGATTTCCACATAAGTCTGAATGAAGGTAAAATGTAGAAATGCTAGAAGGCCAGAAGCTACATCGCTTGGGCTTCTGGTTTCCCCTTTATCCCAGACGACCAGATATCACACTAAGATTTATAAGGGAGTGACACCACCAGCAGTTACTGTCCCCATGAAGATATATCTCCTACTTCCCGGACTGCAGAAGGCGAGTGGAGTAAGACAAAAGGATGAGGAGCAGATCTGATTGCGTACGTCAATACAGGAATGATGTTTACAACGCGAAAAGTGTCTGTGTGGTTCTTATTCGGAATAAGGTCATGCCATAAATACCCTTCATACTGAAGTTGCACACTTGTAGCTGTGAAAGAACACAGGGTACGAGACAGGACGAGATGACCTTACAGACAGACCTGCCAGGTCCACACTGGAGCCTCCTGCCCCTATATAAAGGACAGGACATCTCTCAGGAAATTCACAGTTAAATACGATGAGAACTTTGGACAAAACGTCTAGCAACACATGAAACTTGGCAGCTTTGCCGTGATTCCGAAAATGCATATTGCATCCCATAACCGTGGATGAGGTCATGGAAATTAATTGGGAATGTCATCTTAGATGTAATGATAAAGCAGAAAGAAGCTGAGTTATGGCTCCCCATTATGCTTCTTGGGAGCAGTTAATAATCACTGTGACTCCCACTTCAACGTCAGGAACTTCCATAACTCAGCCGTCCCTACCTTTTGATTCTAGTGTGCTGGTGAATGATCTCTGCCTATAAGCCATTGAGCCTCCATTAGTCCATAGATATAATATATAGTTGGTAGCACTTTACACTGAATGTTACAAGCACGCGAGCGCTCTTCATTACTGCCCCCAAGAGCAAACACTTCCATAATAGTGCATGAAAAGTAATGACACATGACATTGTATTGAAATAGTGAACCCGTGCTTTAGTAGGGATCTAATCTGACTATGGGTTTCCATGTATATTGATTAATTTGTTGAACATAAATAAAGGAAATATCCATAAGAAGGAAAAAAAGAATAATAATGACATTTTGTACTTTTTCTGTGCTTACCTAAAAGACAAGATAATGTTGCATTTTGCAGGGTGGTATTATTGTTGGCATAAATTCATATAGGTCTAATACAGGCAGTTTGCGGGTTATCTTCTTAAGTTGAATTTGTATGCAAGTCGGAACAGGTAAATTATATAATTGGAACATCGCCCTTTTTGTTGTCCCTGTGACAATTACTAACCACTTACAGCTGATCATTGCAGCCTGGGACTAAAGTAATGTATCCAGAGAGCTTCACCAGTGGGAAGAGAGGTCCGTCTGTAACTAGGATTCATCTGTAAGTTGCGTCTCCTTACAGAACCTCTATCACCAGGATGAAGTACTGCATGCAAATGAGCCTGAAGGGCTCCAGGCTTCTTAGGTGTTCATGGAGCCTGGACCCCTTCAGGGTGAAGACACACGTGGCGTTTTTAGGTTGTTTTTAGTTAGTACGTTTTCAGATCGTTAAAAACGCATGCGTTTTTTGAAAACGCATGCGTTTTTGCTCAGTTTGAATTAAGATAATTGGTCAAACCTGTCAAAAACGCATGCGTTTTTTAGCACATGCGTTTTTTACAATCTGAAAGCGCACTTAGTAAAAACGGCCCAAAAACGGCCTAAAAACGCCACGTGTGTCTTCACCCTCAGGCTCATTGGCATGCAGTCTTTTATCCTGGTGGTAGATGTCATTTAATTCGGGGACGGACTGCAGGGCTGGTTTTAGATGAAACAGGTCCCTGGGCAAAACTAAATGTGGAGCCCCAAAATAAAACTAGACGTGC
Source organism: Engystomops pustulosus (assembly GCA_019512145.1). Classification (NCBI taxonomy): domain Eukaryota; kingdom Metazoa; phylum Chordata; class Amphibia; order Anura; family Leptodactylidae; genus Engystomops; species Engystomops pustulosus. The sequence continues at coordinate 32,379,588 of CM033642.1, forward strand.
AAGCAGTCAGCCAGAAAACTGGTGCAAACGCTTTAATAAATGTGAGAAAAATAGTTTTTGTAGAACACCTCTATATAGAAAGTTACAGCATATTGTTGAAAAGGATTAAACCAACATGTACAAACTCAATGCTATTTTGACATCCATCTGATGAAAAGGACCCTATGGCTGAATTTCATGTTTATATTGGTAATTTTCTAGCTGCATGCACTAGTTTCACCATATTACATACTTAAACTATCTACTCCACTGTCAGGTCAGTGCTCCTGGGTTGAAGAAGTAAGGTTGGTACCACCCATCTGGCAATATTCAGCAATCTTGTGAAATTGGCCAGGAGATGGTGCCCAGCGTTCTAGTAAAAGCAGCATCTCGTGGAAAGGTCTTTTCTGGGATTAGGATATCAATGTCCTATTCTGAGGACAGGTCATTCATATCAGATTAGTAGAGTCTGACTCACTGAGTGGGTCATAGGAGAAGTAAGAGATACATATATAAAGGGAGTGTTATAAGTAATTTAAATACATTTTTACTACAACATCGTCCAACACAGTGCAAGAAATTCAGAGGTTTCTCCATCAGTATTGACTTAATCAGTATATGACATTAATGTAGCGAGTATATTTTTGTAACAGAACAAAAATGTAAAGTTAAATTACGGAGACTAAAAGGGTATGTCCATCTTTGGGGAAAAAAAAATCGGAAATGAAATTTCAACGTTACAAATGTCCTTCCATTCTAAATTGGTAGCTAACTAACCAGAATGTCTAATCCTGTGGTCGTATGTTAGTCTCTTCTGTCTATGCTCTCTTCTACTCTTTGTAGGCTACAAAAAATAGGGTTTAGATAACAGGTGGATCAGACTACATATTAGGCTTGCATGGAGGCACATGGACATGCCATTTAAATTATGAAATAAAATTTTTGTCTTAGAATTGATTGGGTTGAATCATTACCGATAAGCACAATAAAGGGTTCTCTCAATTGTTAACATAGCCACCTTTGGTCAGAGGCCCAATGGTGAAAGATACATGGCTTATCCTAAGGAGAGATCATAAGTGTTAACCACTGGAAGAGCTCCTTTAAAGAGGACCTGTCACCAGATTTTAACCACTTAAAAGTCCTCCCATATCACCTACAATTTGCTGCCAGTGAGACCCTGTACCTTAATTACAGATGTTTTTCTGATATGCAAATGATTCTTCTCGTTCTCAGCCTGGCAGTGAACCACGCCCCATTATTATGACTGACAGCTCAGTGTCTCTTCAAATCACTGCTCTGCCTCCTTGTACTTAGGGGCTAATATTCAACTACAGACATATAAATCTCTATGTACATATTGGAAATATTGTGTAAATTTTTTTACACGGTGCCTTGTGTTATATTCATGACATGTGACCAGTGACATCATCTCCGGTCCTTTATCCTTCTAAGAATAGCAAACTGTACACCATGTATGTGATTACATGAAATCACAGCAGCCTCCATGGAGGATGGAGAAAAGTAGAAGTCCATGGAGGCTGCTGTGACTTCATGTTGACAGATACATTCATGGGGTACAGTTTGCTATTGTTGAGAGGCTAAAGGACCTGAGATGATGACACTCTGATCACGTGACATGAACTGTGACTAGTAAGGAGGTATAAGGCATGGGTAGTATTAGATGGGAGGGTACAGATGAGCAGGATACACCCTCTTTGGTGCCGGGGAATATAAGATAAAAGGTGATTTATGTGGATGAAAGCAAAATTATTTTTAACTAAATGAAGGTTGTCAGTTAGTGAGTAGGGCTCTATAGGAACATGTCACTGGCCGTATGTGTGCAAATGGGGTGACAGGTTCCCTTTAAGAAGTTTCTATGTATAGATTTATGTACCTCTTGAAGCCACCTCTATAAGATCAACATATACTAGGCTGCGGCCCAAGACCTGGTCATGGAACACATGGTTTTGGAAAATCTGATGTACTATTACTATTTTATTTAAAAAGTAGAGAGAAGAGGGCATTATACTCTAGGGGTTGGCACGGGGGGGGGGGGGGGGGGGGGATTTTAGTATGGTGGCCAGTACAGACAGGAGATTTTTGGTACAGCCCATCCCACATCCCAGATTCAAAAAAAGTTTGCAACTACTGCCATAAAGTATAGATGCCCCTAAGAATTCTGTAGTGAGCTTCATTAGGTAGCTTGGAGTAGAAGCCCCATTTTCAGCATATGTTTTCATGGAAACCTCAAACTTCAAACGTGAAGGATTTTAAGGATCTTATGCAAATACAACTTTTGGCAGGACATGGAAAATGAAATTACATTGTAAAGCATCGGTGGCCGGTGCCTTGTAGCAAGAATGGAGAGTGGAATGAGAATGGAGGAGTGGTACAATGGATGTACTGTACATAGAATACAGGGTCATATTTGTAAGTGTACACATATTGATAGAGAAATATGCGAAATATGCACGGCTAATAAAATAACAGAAAGGGGGGGGGGAGGTGGGAAAGACGGCTGGCGACATAGGGGGGGCTACGAAGACTGGGAGGATATAGCGTCTAATAAAAATTCAAGAGCCTGATGCCTCATGCTGCGTGCACCTGTCTGAGAGGGAGACAATGCCTTTGTCTCCCCTCCCCCCCTCTGTAGTGCTATGAAGCAAAGCACTCATTGCCCTCACTTATACAGAAGGTAACATTTCAGCAATGAAAACCTACACTGAATATATTCCTTTATAACTTCTTTTATTTTCATGAATAGACTATGCACAGAATCCGAATATAGTTTTTCTCCATTTTGTATTTATTCCTGCTACCTCCAAAGCTTTACTTAAGGCAGTGATTAAATGTTAAATCTAGAGAGGAGCTTTAGAAGGCGCAGAGACTTAAAGGGGTTGGCCACTTTACCTCATGATTTTTTTTAATGTGTGTGTAAGTGTGGGGGGCAGCATATTAGGTAATTCACCAGATAGATAGAGATCACATGACCCTCCATCTGCGGCCATTTTATGGACAGGAATGTCTGACTGATGAGGTAAAAGACAGGAGGCTTCACTTTACATATCAGGAAAGCGGAGCAGAATTTTTTATAGATGTATATTGGTAAATAACCTAATATCCTCAATGTTCATCAATGTTCGAAAACCTTGTACCCCATATATATTATATATATGCTTTTTGAGTTTTTAGGAGTTGAGCTGCAGGGATTCTCAATCATTTAGTGCATTTAGTTTCCACATTAAATATGGAGAAGATGCCTTAAACCACCCAACGGCATATTGAAGGATGGGAACTGTTGCCCCACTGTAGATGGTGAAGCCTCTAGAGATTCTGGATGTTGGATTTGGTGACATCAAGGACTCCTGTCATTCCTGTCAGCATTATTTTGGAAGTTATTTGTCATTAGGATTTGTGTAATTAGTCTAACCTCTAATTCTATACTAAAACTCCTATATATTGTTACAGCATGAGCAGAACATCTAGTAATGATCACCCCTTGGACCTGTCTTGGATGGGACAGGAGGTTAAGTGTTTCATGAGTCCGCCTGGTGCTGTGTACACAGAAATACAATCCCTGCCAGCGTATGGAGGTGACTGTATGCCCACTCATCTTCCATAATTTATCTGCTCATGTCTGGCCTGGGCCAATATCTCACTACTCCAGGGATTTGCAGTTCAAATCTGAGGTGTCTTTTCTCACATGTTCATTACATGCTCCAGAGAAGACATCAGGAACCTTCCTGTTCCACCCAAGACACATTCCCATGATACTGACCATGGCACTGCTGGATCATTCTGTGTAATAATAGAATAAAGCCTCGTATTAGCTATAACTAAATTGGTCATAATCCAATGCGAATGATTTTACACTATTTTTATTTAATCTGATGCAAAGTTTCATCTCCCTTCTAGGGGGTGAAGAGGATTGGTGAAGTCTGGCTTGAAGTCGTACATGCGCTCTGCGCAAGCAATGCCTATAGGATAGATGAAAGCCCCCTAGTATGGCGCTCATTTATCATTATGAGTCTTCTAGACATTGAGGAAATATTTCAAGACCATTTCCGCAAAAACGGATCATCTGTGTGTTTTCTGTTTTTACTGATCTTCAAAATACAAAGGTTGCCCAATGATGTCACTAGTTTGTCGCAACCCCATCGCATGATTGTGTTACCTAGCAACTGATCCACATCCAGTCCGAGGCTCAAACCTCGGACTGGGCCGAATATGACTGCTCTAAATTTTCTGAAACCTCCATACGTATCAGTAAAAAACACATTCATGTGCATTGGCTACATTGAAATGAATAGGGGGAGATTTATCATCAAGTTTCTGAGGTAAACCTGTTCTAAATCTCCCCCAATGTGTCAGTGTACCATCAGATAGCACAAGCGTGAGCCATGTAGTCCATGTAAGGGCAGAATAAATAAAGTGATCAGATACTGTTCGTCAGACATCCCCTTTAATTCTATGTCAAGTCATACCAGATTCTGAGCGCGGCATAAAACAAATGACATAAATAAAATCCCAATGTTTCTTAGTTATATCTGTTTGTGTTCCCACAGGACTTGTAAAGGCAATAGAGACAGATTTTCCATTTAGGATTCTGGAAAAGGTAGGTAATTGAATGAAATACGTTATCGTGTGACATATGAGGACACCCAAAGGATTTAAAGTAGATTTTTCTTTTTTTATTTTAGGGGAAATGTGCCTTGTGATGTGACTGGTGATGAGTCCAATGATGAGCAGGAATGGGATACTACACCCCTCAATAGTAAGTTACAGCACCTATATGATAAGTGACTTGTAGAGGTGCAACAGATCGCTCATGATACGGTGATAATTAGGGGGTGGTCGCACATCTTATTTGTCTACCATGAAGGGGGTTATCAAAAAGGTCACAAGATTAGAGGTGGCGTGTGTTATACATGAGTGCTGCTGCTCTAGTCTATCTCTATAAGACTGATGTCATAGCCAAGGACATTGTCAGCAATCTTCATGGGTCTCACAGACTTTGAATAGAGCAGCATTATAATAATAATTCCTTTGACTTTGCCAAATCAGTCCCTGTCCCCAATGGGGCTCACAATTTAATCCACCTATCAGTATGTTTTGGAGGGTGGGAGGAAACCGGAGGACCCAGAGGAAACCCACACAAACACAGAGAGAGCATACATTGCTCCAACGTCCAATTCAAATAGGGGACAAAGGACCCCCCTTTCTCATTATTGTTGAGTACACATTTCAGTTTTACCTGTAAATCAATGAATTGAATTATGTAAAAGTAATATGGATGTAGTGCTGAAGACAAAGAGAGCCCCAGTTCTAAGTTTACAAAGTGCAGCCGCTGCCCTGTGCCTCTGCCTTGCAGAGAAAGATTGAAGTTCCAGTTTTAATACTCCGAGCATTGCTGCTGACCCTGAAAGATGAGGGGCAGGGAAAATGAGCCGGATCAGTTTCACAGTCCTCCGAGAAAATCAGATCAGTGTCACCATCAAGTGAGAGATTCACAACCTGCTGATAGCCTGAATGTGATCATGGAGGATGCCCTCTGCTGGCACATAGCGGTAATGCACACTGGTGCAGCCTGGCATTGTTAGTCCCTGTTGCCAGCGCTCTGTCTGCCCCAGTTGAATTATGGGAAACACAGCATGGCCCCATAAAATGTTATGAAGACATCTGTAAAGGCAGAGGGATTTTATGAGCCATGATCTGCGGAGTGTGCTGTAAACCCAACCTTACATGCTTCAGAGACTACTAGCATCTGCTCCCATCCATTTCTTAAAGGAGAATACAACTTCTCCGCTCAGATGTCCTCTGTAATAGAGAAGCCACTCCTGACACCTGTCTGATGGGTATATACAGTATATTCCTCCGTATGCTGTAATCCTGTATGAGAATACCCTGCACAATGTCCAGTCTCCATTCGGTCACACCTCATATTTTATAAATCACATGGTCCAAGAATTATGGAATTAAAACTAGGGAATTACCTGATTCGCAGACAAAAAAACGCAGTCGCAGCTTCCACATAGTGCAAGAAAAGGTGCAGAGGGCGCAGTCGCAGCCAAAGTATCTACTTGAGCAGAAGGCTGAAAAATTATGGAGACTTGTTGTGCAGGAGTCACTGAAATCTTCATGTCAGCTTCTAAAGTAATTGGGCGAAACCCAACATGGTTAACCCAGGTCAACCATGTTGGGTTTCGCCCAACTTTTCTAGAAACGTAATTTAAAACAATCTATATTGATTTTTGCAAAAACAAAACATAAGCATCTGCATTTACAGTTGGTATCCAGGGCTAAAAAAAATATAGATTTAAAAAAAAAATAAAATAATTCCAAGAATAGCTCCCCACCTGTCTACAGGTTGTGTGTGTTATTACAATTCAGGTCTTCACAGAAACGTTTCTGTTTTAGGACAATCCAATTTCTCAGATGTGGACACTAATAAGGTAGAAGATTTTACCATCCAGGACAGAAAAGTTAGGTTGTTTTTTAGACCTAAGAAAAATTCCCCACACCAAGAGGCTCTATATTCCAAGGGGCTATTAGTAGCTGTATAAGCTAGATGTATGGTATATGTGACCCGGCAAGAAACTAGTGGTGGTGAACCTATGGCACGGATGCCTGAGGCGGCACTCAGAGCCCTTTTTGTGGGCACCTGGGCCATCGCCCCAGCACACCAGATAAGACTCAAAGTTCCAAGCAACTTAAAAGATGCTGCTTTCAGTCATATTTTGATACTTACTTCGCTACTTGGGACTGTAGGAAGAGGGAGAATTAGACAGGGACGAATTATTTTTGGAGGACCTCCTGCTGACCCCATGATTCTCTGTGTACAGAGGGAAACTGGAAAGAAGTTAAAATTATGAAAATGTTCCATCTTTCTACTGTGTTGCTGTCCTCAGGAGCCCAATATGATTCAAAGTTGTTGAACAGGGAGCAATAAGTTACTGCTTTCATTTTTGTTTGGCACCTTGTGATAAATAAGGGAGGTTTTGGGTTGCAGTTTGGGCACTCGGCCTCTAAAAGGTTCGCCATCACTGCACTAGTATCTTCAGTGTAAGGGGTTGTAAATTTACAAGAACGGGGATAATTGGTTGGTGAGTGTACGTCCCATTCTCAATAATTGATGGAATGGCAGGTCAAGCTTGAGTCCTGCTGCTCCATTCAATACTATGGCAGTGTTGTAAATTGCTGAGCACAGCGCTCGGGTATCTTCGACACTCACATAAACAGTGTGTTCACTGCTATTTCCAGTACTCCCATTCACTGTCTATGTGAGTGTCGGATATAAGTGCTTTGCTTGGAAATTTCCAATACTGCCATAATAATAATAATAATCTTTATTTATATAGCGCCATCAAATTACGTAGCGCTTGCCATGGTATTGAGCGAAGAGTCAGGACACATGCTTGACCTGCGGCTCCACCCTTTAGTGAATTTGGGACCCCTGTTCTCCAGATTACTGGGGATTCCATTTTGTGAACTAGTTGGAAGACCCAGCATTTGAACCCTCAACAATCAGCTTGGTAACACCTATACTGTAAATGGAGGATAACTTGGTAAAACTCCATTAATGTATTGTAGTACTATAACTAGTGTCACTATTATGGACATCAGTTCCTTTTACATACGTAGGTGATGGTGGGATCGGTATGAGTTTACCTTTAAAGGGGTAAACATTTTGGAGGAATCCATCACCAAGGACCCTTAATGACATGCTTTGTAAGGGAGGAAGAGTGCTTGTCCAATCACAACCTTCAAACAAGTGACCGGTGGGTCTGCAGGGTGTGACCACCCCCTATTTATCACCGATTCTAAAGTTGGGTAAAGAATAAAGAATTTTGCGATACCGCTTTAAGTTCACAATCGGGAACAAATATTCTTCAGAGGAGCACATATAGTCCTCACATTGAGTGAAAGACGCGGCAGTGATAGACTATCAGTTCCTGGCAGTACCAAGAGCCCTGACATCTCCTCAGGAACCACCATGAATCACGTCTGTCAGTGACAAGGGCCAGCCGGGGGCTACACCAGGACCTCTCAGCTCTGTAATCAATATATATAGAATAAAACTGAGAGATGGTATAATATGTCTCAATAGATCCCTCCTCAAGATGACTGCATTTGATTCATTCTTGGTAGAGGAATAAGCAGCAATAAAAGCAATGTGATGCTCCATCTATATACTGCTTATGAGTATATAGATGGACACACACCTTGGGTAACATTCACATAAGAGTCATCTCCTATTACTCCCCCATACACATGCACACTCTGTCCATCTATCTATATATCTATCTGGGTAGTTTTGGTTTATGGTTACATTGCATATCACAGAGACATGAAAAAGGCACAAGTCTTATACCAGGCTTCCCCCTATATGTTATATAAAACTGTGGATGTGGCTCCTGAACATCAAATTAATCTAACACATTTCCTGAACCGTTCTAATAACAGCTCCACCCTGTGGCTGATTTTGGTATTTTTCCTTTAAATATTTTTCTGCTTTTCCATAATATATATGGAACATTGTTTATGTATATTGTATTTTCTAGTGTTCAGGATATGTCTAAGAATAGTGTTTGAACCCTTTGTTTCAGTGTGATCCATGTGAAACTATCTGATCTATGTGGAGTCATACCTAGTAGTTTACAAATAAGGAATTTACTAAATGTGTAGGTACAATTGATGTTTCTTATTTGATTAAGACATTATTTGGTCCATGATAGCATTCATATTGAATTAGACAGATAGTTATATAGATGTAAGATAGATAGATATATAGATGTAGGTTAGATGGACAGATAGATCTACTGTAGGATAGATAGATGTAGAAGGATCCTTGAAACCTTGCACTTGGGTAAAAGGTCCAGTCTCATTTTTCTTTGGAATAATATATATATATATAGATATATATGATAGATAAATATATAAGTGTATAAATGTAGGATGGATGGATAGATATAAAGGTATTTAGATATATGGATAAATAGATATATAGGTATATAGATGCAGGGTATATGGATAAATATATATTTATATAGAAGTAGCATAAATAAATATATGGGTATACAGATGTATTATAGATAGATATATAGGTATATATGTAGAATAGATAAATATATAGGCATATACATGTAGGATGCTTAGATAGATAGAAAAATATATAGGTATATAGATTTGATAGTTTGATTAGTAAGACAGACATATAGAGAAACAGATATATAGATCTGGGATGATAGATAAATAGATCTGTAGATCGATAGGAGCAAACAATTAATGAATGAAATATATATATATATATATATATATATATGAATGAAATATATATATATATATATATGTGTGTGTGTGTATAGTGTATATGTGTGTGTGTATATTATGAAAGATGTATGGAAGATAAATAATTGAAAATGAAAGCATATGAAAGTATAATAATAAGCTTGGATGTCAGTCTATGTGTATAGAGAAAGATTTCATTAGGTGGACAGACAGACAGATTTCTGTATAACTCACAACATAACATAATTTACTGAATTGTATTTATTTCAACTGGAGAATATGAGGTTTCAGTCCAGGAGATGAATGGCCATGAGCTTCAAAACTACAATTTCACATCCATATTCTGCCTTTCATTTTGCATCAGTAATCTATAAAATAAATTATAATAAATAATAAAAATGTGATTAATAATAATCATCACTTATCTCTCAATGGGACTGCACTATTACTCAACATATGAGAAACAATACAAACTTATGTTTATAATTACAATATGTGAAATTAGATCTGCTAGAACCTCCTCCATAGTCCCAACAAGAGGAAGTGTCTGATGTTTTATATAGACAATTGTTTTCTTTTAGGTTTGAGATAGGAAAATAATATCTAAATTTCTAATCCATTGTAGCACTAGATCTACCCATGAAGATGTTATACTATGTGAAATGATGACATGCTCAGTAATTATAATTTTAATAGCTGGTTATAAAGGACTATAAAAATATCCACCATAAAAATGTAGTAAAATTAAAATCATAACAATAATAATGCAAAATGTATTTACCTATAATAATAATAATTATTATTAAAAAATATTTAATTTAAATATTAAATATACATTTATTCCAATCTGATTATTTTATCAGTTCTCGATAAACATATAAAAACCTGAATGCTGAAAATAAAATAATATTGAGAAATGATAAAAATCTTATATAGGCGGTCCCCTACTTAAGAACACCCGACTTACAGAAGACCCCTAGTTACAAACTGACCTCTGGATGTTGGTAATTTACTGTACTTTTGCCCTAGGCTACAATAAACAGTTATTCTGGTTCTTATGAAAATCCAACATTTTTAAAATCCATTTTTCACAGAGACCACAAAAAGATTTAGCTGGAGCTACAATTATACATCATACTGTTCTGATTTATATACAAATTGAGAACAAACCTACAGAACCCATCTTGTACGTAACCCGGGGACTGCCTGTATATATACATTCTTAAAAAATGCTGGTATGTAGGGAATATTATTGTAAGAAGGAAATTGTGGTGATTTTGAGTTTGATTTTTTTAAAATATATTTTCTTATTATTATTTTATTAATTATAATTCTCTGCTTAGAGATCTGCTATTTTATATGGTGCTGAATACACTATGATCAGCCTCTAGGTTGTAGAGAAACATTAGAGCAGAAGTTCCCAAAACTCCAGGAAATTGTTGTCTACAAGATATGACGAAATCTTAACAAATTGATCCTAAGGATGAACAAGTGGTCATTTAATGTAACCAAAGAGATAATTCCCAAAGTGTTCAATTAAATAAATGTATTATATTTGTAACTTTTATATCTCCAAAAAGTCTGGTTAATTGATACGTCTGTCCACAAAAGGTAGAATTTAAATATCTATGAAACAAATATATAATGAAAATATTAAAATAGCTATTTGATACAATAGAAAAAAAATTCCGTTTTATTTATTTTTTGTTTTTGTTTTTTTAGATTGTTAATTATTGCTTAAATTTATTATACATCTGTATACTGAATCCAGCCCTAAATGGCAGTACCATGACCCAGTTTATTGGATGTCTTTAATCCAAACTCTTTTTTTTTAATTTTTTTATTAAAGATGAGAATACAGAACATGTACAGAACTTGTTGGTTTTGACTTGCAGAGAGGATGGATCAGATCTATTCAATGACATGAGCTTTTTCACCACTTGGTGGCACTATAACACAAGTCAAGATTAGTTCCACTTCCCGTGAAGGGTAGAGGAGGTGTAATCCACAAATTCTGCCCTTATTTATGTATTTGTCATTGAATTTATAGTCCATGCTTTTTATATATATATATATACATAATTTTTATTAAAAACATTTTTTTTACAAGATCCATAAAAGTAACAATATAAATTATAGAGAGTTTTCTACATGTTTTTTTGGACAAAGGATAAAGGTTTTTTTAAATTTTCACCATATACAGTATATCTTCCTTATCTTAGTCTACATCAGTGTCCCACAATCCATGGCTTGGAGTGACATGTGGCTTCCCAGCTATTAGCAGCTGCATGTAATATTGTGCACCTTGTAGTATCTATAGTGCTCAATGGGTGACATTGAATTATACTTGTATACTTTCTTGTGACAGGAAGAATGGCACTGGATGTTATACTACTGGTTCAGTATAAAGGTGTGGTACCAAGTTTGCAAGTTGTCCCCTATCCTGTTGATCGGAAAAGGGTTCAGCTTCTGAAGCCCCATGGATCACAAAAAACATGGTCCTGTTCTCAGTAATACAAAGCGCTGCACTATCTCCTGCTGCCACATTGACTGTGATTGCCACAGATACCTGAGCACTGTGCTCAGCAATTTCCAACACTCCCATCCTATTGATGTAGGTCATTTGCTCATCCTTCCCCTCCATCCATTAGAAAACAGGAAAACAGGACCCCTGTTTTCAGGACTCCTCTAATGATTGGTGGGGGTCCCAGCAATGGGACACTGCATGATCAGCTTATTATCTCCTGTCCTGTGGATAATGTGTAACTTGCAAACTTGGTACAACCCCTTGAATAGGGCAGCATTTGCTAAAGCAGCTATTTTCTTTTAGTCTTTTAACATGATCATGTTCATCACTGGAAGATAAAAAAGTTAATATTTCCCATAGATATAAATCTATACTCTATATCTTATCCCTATACTCTATAGTCTTTAAAGGCAGACAAAGCAGCCAGGACCCCAGAGGCTGAACAACAAGCTGTGGGGTCCTAATACAAAATGTGTCCCAGGTTCCCCAACTATAATGTAACATTTATGGTAGCCCCGGTCTCCTTAATTTAGGGGGGGGGAGCAATCTTCTACTGATACTTACAAGCAGCGGCTGGGGATCTGAAGTCCAGATGAAGAATGAGAACCCCACGCTTGAACACAAGGAGGCGATAAAGATTTCCTAAATGTAAATATAGTTGTGTTATAGTCACAGTAATAACAGCGGTACAAGGGGCTCACAAGACACTCCCAAAATATCATCCACAATATGTTATTATTCAGCTTCTAACATTTATATAAAATCCAAGTAAATGCTTCTTTATATTTTATGTTTATTGATAATACTACTCTCTCCTGTAGATGGCGAGAGCATTCTTCTTCCTATTACAATTGTCTACAGATTCAGCAACACATAACATGTCATCAGCAACTCCTCCATTCTCTTCCTTTCCATAAATCACAATTTTGCCCCCCACAATAGCCACTATAGTAATAGTACCTCCACAATAGCCAATATAGTCATGATTGTACCCAATATAGTCACATTGTCCTCAAAGTAGCCAATAACAGGACCCTCAGTATCTAATATAGTCACAATGACCCTAGTAGACCACAGTCACAATGTCTTTAGCTCATAGTAATATTCCACTTTGTAGACAATAATCACAGTGCCCCCCAGTAACCAACAGTCACACTTCTTTTTGTAACCAATTGTCATAGGACTTACCAGTTTCCAATATTAACAGTGCCATGCATAGTAGCTAATAGTTACAGTGCCATGCATAGTAGCTAATAGTTACAGTGCCATGCATAGTAGCTAATACTTACAGTGCCATGCATAGTAGCTAATACTTACAGTGCCATGCATAGTAGCTAATACTTACAGTGCCATGCATAGTGCCATTTGGAAACCACCCGGTATTTACACTGAGATTAATTCTTGTTCTTGAGTTCAGAACACAAAAGAATTTGCATGACAGATGAAAACATAACTTACTGACATAACTACAGTTCGCCCATGAGGTGCTAACCACAATGTTCTCTAATGACATGTATACCCCTGTATAGTATAACCTTACTCTTATAGCATTCATGTAAATAGACATTGGCTCTGTAGAGAATGTCCTCTTATAGCATTCATGTAAATAGACATTGGCTCTGTAGAGAATGTCTTGTAAGAGGATACAGTCCTAATCCTGCCTATAGTATAACCCATAACCCAATATATATGGTAAAGAACATCTACCACCAAAATGATAGACTATATGCAAATAAACCTGAGGGGCTCCAGGCCCCATTAACACCTATGGGGTGCATACAGTCTTTCATCCTCGTGGTAGATGTCCTTTAATCCCATAAAAATGTATATAAACAACTATTTAGCTATTTAAGAAGGGTTTTCACAATTCAACAAAGACATTTTATTAGCAAAAAAGATAACCTGGGACAGGATAGATCACTTGTATCTTGAGATCCGTCTCTTCATGATCCGTGTCGCTCCTGCTCAGAACCATGTGGGTCAGGGAAACAGCGGACAGAAAATACCTACCTTTCTCCAGAATCCTGCAATAAACCTCAAACAACAGTAAAAGTTCAATTCAGCTGTAAAAATCTGTACAGAAACGTAGGCAATTTTTTATATTGCCGATTACAATATTAAGTTAGTTTTATAAAATAGAAAACGTGTATATTTTGGAAAGAAACCACCAAAAGTAAAAATGCAGAGACAGAGAAGTACAACACAAAGACAAAAATCAGAACACAAACAGATGTCATTCTAATGAAGACAATGTCCTCCACCCGTTTCCATAACATTGAGGGGCCACTCAATGGAAAGGAGCAGTCGGGCTGAAGCCACAGACGGTTGTCTTCATCCTGTAATTTTGCTCTTATCATAGTTATTCTTTTATCCATATTCTTTCAATAGCATATTTAAAGGAAATCTACCATTTGTTTTTATGCATTATGAACCAAACATACTTTATAATCCATAACATATTATATAATCCAGGTGGGCTGTATATAATATAACTTGAGGGTAAAACATTATATCAATTTAGGAGAGGGCTGTATATAACATAAATATAGGAGGGGGCTACATATAATATTAATATAGGAGGGGTGAATATAAATGAGAATTTTGTTTTTCAATTTTTTGCCTCGGGCAGCTAATACTCTAGAATTGGCCCTGTGTCATCCAGCTCAGGTTGATTAGTCCTGTCTGGAGAGTTCAGGAAGCTCCGTGAATGTGTTTATGCACCGCAGCATGAAGCACCAAGCTTTCCCAAGGTCCTGAATTTTATAATTGTTTTATGAGCAAAACAACTGGGATCAGGGATTAAACAAGATATGATCCTGCATCAGTGTAGCTACAGCATCCTCAAGGTATGTTTGATTCGTAATGCATAACAACAAATGGTAGATTTCCTTTAAAGGAAACCTACCACTGGTAATGGTAGGTATTAGCTGTAAACACCGGGCACCAGCTCAGGGTGAGCTGGTGGCGGAGCTTACCTTTGCTAGTGTTTTAAACCGCTACATCACAGTTTGAACACATTTTGATGAACAGACCCGGAGCAGCTTCGGCGCTGCGCGTCCCCGCCATGGGAAGTGCCGGAGGCGTCACGCGCGCACGGCCGCGCAGTGCTGAAGCTACCTCGGGTCTGTTCATCAAAATGTGTTTAAACCGCGATGTAGTGGTTTAAAACACTAGCAAAGGTAAGCTCCGGCACCAGCTCACCCTGAGCTGGTGCCTGTGTTTACAGCTAATACCTACCATTACCAGTGGTGGTAGGTTTCCTTTAACCTTGGATGTCAAGGTTTTAGTGTTCAGAGACATGTAGTAAACTGGTCATTTGCCTTATTTATAACATAAAAATATGCAGTTCTTATCACATATATGCTATCCCCACAATGTTCTCTAATGACATGTTTACCCCTGTATAGTATAACCTTACTCTTATAGCATTCATGTAAATAGACATTGGCTCTGTAGAGAATGTCTTGTAAGACGATACAGTCCTAATCCTGCCTATAGTATAACCCATAACCCAATATATATGGTAAAGGACATCTACCACCAAAATGAAAGACTATATGCAAATAAGCCTGAGGGGCTCCAGGCCCCATTAACACCTATGGGGTGCATACAGTCTTTCATCCTCATGGTAGATGTCCTTTAATCCCATAAAAATTTATTTAAACAACTATGTAGCTATTTAAGAAGAGTTTTCACAATTCAACAAAGACATTTTATTAGCAAAAAAGGGAACCTGGGACAGGATAGATCACTTGTATCTTGAGATCCGTCTCGCTCCTGCTCAGTACCATGTGGGTCAGGGAAACAACGGTCAGAAAATACCTACCTTTCTCCAGAATCCTGCAATAAATCTCAAACAACAGTAAAAGTTCAATTCAGCTGTAAAAATCAGTACAGAAACTTAGGCAATTTTTTATATTGCCGATTACAATATTATGTTAGTTTTATAAAATAGAAAACGTGTATATTTTGGAAAGAAACCACCAAAAGTAAAAATGCAGAGACAGAGAAGTACAACACAAAGACAAAAATCAGAACACAAACAGATGTCATTCGTTGATACGCATTTCTTTCAGGATTAAGTCGTCTCTCCGACACCCCTTTTCAAGAAGGGTCCCTTTATCATGGACCGTAGCCCGCGTACCACAGGTTGTCTTCACTACCATGAGTTAGACCAACCTTCATGTTCTTTCACTCAACCCAGGAACTATTTACGGTAATAGTTCACAGGCAAAACCATTGTGTCCGTACCCTTATACACAAACAACTCAATTCTTCCAACACAACATCACACATACATCATTCAGAGTACGACCTCATGGTAGGTTTCTCACTACACTCCTCCCTTTCCTTGTGTTTCTCATACGAATTCCCAGAGTCATGGGCCGCTGGACCGATCTGCGGACAAGCCATTTGGAAACCACCGGTATTTACACTGAGATAATTCTTGTTCTTGAGGTTCAGACACACAAAGAATTGCATACAGCATAAAAAACCTATACTTACTGACATAACTACAGTTCGACCCTGAGGTGCTACACAGACCCCACTCCAGGTCCAGGTTGAGGAAATTTTCCTCTAACCCCCGTACATAAGTAGTGGAGTCCAAACTGCCTCAGCAATCACAGGGAGGCCCATCTATCTAATGAAGACAATTGTCCTCCACCCGCTCTCCATACATTGAGGGGCCACTCAATGGAAAGAGCAGGAGCAAGCGGGCTGAAAGCCACAGACGGTTTCCATCCTGTATTTGTGCATCATAGCAATTCGAAATACCCATGTTTTCAAGTAGAAGATTTACCTTTAGAACAAGTGTTAGTATTATCAAAACGATCGTTCTATCTTCATCACGGTAAACTGTTAAAGCTAAGTCTTCTATGGTCTCATTCTTCAGTCTGAATGTTGTCCACGGTCTCCTCTTCTATATTGTTCTTTTGTTTTTTCCATGTATTAACGAGCAGGCCATGAGACATGCATCCATGCGCTGCCTCACTGGTGACTTCATCTTAGCGCAACACACCACATCATTGCTGTGTGCGTTGTCAGAGAGCTTCATGGATGCATCTCTGCATGATCTGTTTATACATGAAGAGGATAGAAAGCAAGGTGGAAAGAGAAGTGGGCCCGCATAAAAAAGTGGTCCTGCATCAACGGATAAAACTGTAATGCACTAGGAGATCACGCGTAGGAGGCACTAAAAGCGACCAAGTATAGATGGCAACCCCTGCCGATGCAAGGCAGAAGGGGTTATGCATATAAGCAAAAAACATCTTTTTTAATCAAATAGAACACACCACCAAAATAAACAAACCTAAAGAGGCATTAAGCCCGATAATTCTGTGTCAACTCTGGACACCTAGAGGGTACAAAGCAGGGTTCTAGAGGTACTCACCTACACCCGCCTGGTGAACATAAGCACTAAGTACACAATAAAAAATAAAAACAGCAGCCATATCAAGAATCTTTTAAAAACCCCAAAACAAAAGGCGAATAACTCAAATCTCAAGTCACCTAGATGACTTACCACTTGAGTGATGCAACGTCGAGACGATGGGGCTGCTTTAGTCCAGTTAAATATTGGAAGCGGCTGCAGGGCAATTCATTGACTGGAGTTTGCGCAGTGTCATTTAACTCGAGGGAGGCGGCTGCAGCGCATTTAGTAACGGGGAGGCTTCGAGCCCATAATTACTAAGGATAGGATGGAGGGCATTAAATTATTGAGGGTAGGCTGTCTGGACATTCATAGTAGTGTGGCTTCTTTGAGACTTGGCTAGAAAATAGCCATAGCCAATAGGATAGGATTGTTGCGTCTCAAAAAAACTCAAAAAAAAACAAAAAAAAAAACACAAAAAAAAAAACAAAAAACACAAAAAAAAACACCACAAACAAAAAAAAAAAAAACAGAAAAAAAAAAAAAAAAAGTTATAACTCTCATTTTAAAAATGTTTAAACCCCAGGGCGTAGGGGGTAGAGGACGAGGGCCGGGGGGGACGTGGGCGTCCCAACTACTGCAGGGGTCAGCGGCGTGGTCCTGGGCGGGGTGAGGTGAGGTTGAGACACCACTGCTGATGAGGGAGCAGGGGAACGCCGCAGAGGCTTACACTCCCTAGGTTCATGTCTGAAAGGTTACTGGGACTCTGGGGTAGAGCACTGTGAGCACAGTCGAACAGGGCGAACAGGTTGATGGATGTCGGGGAGGATGCTGACCAATGCTTCGAGCAATTTGTCCACCACCAGTCAGTCTTCCACGGCAGTCCACCCATGTCAACGAAATCCAAACTCCTCAAGATCCTGACCACCTCAGCTCCTCCCCCCCCAGTCTTGCCCCCTCCCAGGAAAATTTGCCATTTGAACCGGCATACTATGAGGAACTGTTTGGCTGGGAACCTTCCCACAGTCACTAAACAACTTGTCCGGTTGCTGCGGAGCAATTTTCCGATGCCCCCAGGTTTTCCACAGTCACAGTCTGTGGGTGGATGAATGACCTTCTTGACGTTAGATGGAAGTGTGTAAAGCGGTGTCCGACGATGAGGAGAAACGGTTGTCAGGACCAGTGGGGCACGTTGTTGTCAGGGCAGGAAGTCCGATGGGGGGAGCAGACGGAGGGATAGGAGGGGCGATTGATTGATGAGGTGACAGATCCCAAGCTGGGTTGAGAGGCCGGCGGTGAACACAGTGCTTCTGAGACGGAGGAGGTCCTTGACATTAACAGGTTGGAGAGGCCGTGGGGGGGCCAGACGTAGAGAGGCAGGGCCAGCGCTGGTGGCATCAGCGCCACTGTCAACTAGTGAAGCTCCCGGGGTGAGGGCTCTTGCGGCGAGGGCTAAGATCTCAGGAGTGTGGAGGGTTCTTAAGGAAAAACCGGCTGACCCGACGGACTGTGGTGTGCAAACATTTGACACACCAGGCTCAAGCAGGGGGGTTCCACCACACTACTAGCTTAACTACCACAAGTATGCGCAGGCATATGAATGCTAAGCACCCAACACGTGGCAACAAGCCGTCAACTCCGGCGTGCACACCACGGTGCTCCTTTCTGACTGTGTAGCTGATAGTAGCCCCTTCACAGGACCTCGGCCCAAAAACCCCATCGTCGCCTCCACGATCCTCCCACAGAAATCCACCAGAGTTAGCTCTCCATACCCAGACGCTTTGTTGGAGCGGAAAACGCAAAATATAGTCAAACCACCCGACGCACCCCAGCCATTAAGTTGCACATCTCCAGATTGCTTAGCCTGTGGAGATGCTGCCCTATAGGCTATAGGAGGGGAACGAGGCCTTTCGCAACACTCATGAGCGGGCGGCCCCGCCCCTAGGATTCTGTCCCCAGCCGCCATACTTTTCCGATGTGCCGTCCTCCAGACCTGCACCAGAACGTGTCAGAACAACATCACAGGGCCTAGACCAACGCCGTTTCTGACAAGGCCACCTGACACAGGACAACCTTGGACGAGAGTGCTTGACGGGCGGGCCAACTAATACGCTGCACGGCACATTGGGTAACTGGGTGGAGGAGGGAACGAGATGACCCTGGGGCTGCTCATTATACTTGCCGCGCAGAGGATTGCGGGGCCTAACCTCCGGTCAGGTGTTTCAGGTACTACTAGCCTCCTCCTCCTCCCACCCATCCTCCCACCTCCTCCTCCGGAACTACCATCGTGGGCAAGGCGCCGTCAGTCGGTAAGCTATAGGCAAAGCAGCAGTGCCGTCGCCTAAGCGGACAGCAGTGCGGTGCTTCAAAAACTGCAGGGCATAGGCGACAAAAAGGCAACACCGCCCAGAGTATCTACAGTATAGGCATCACGGCGAAAGGCAAGGACTGAACTGGGCTGGCACCGCTGAAACCTCAGCCGGGAATGGTTGTGTGGACAAACGCGCCGGAACCTGGTGGGGCCTGCAACTGGCAGACTGACACAGGTGCCATGGCCTGGGCCATGTGTTAAATCTGTTAGTGCAGCGTTTCCTCAAACATAACCCAATCTGTTGAAATTTGGCTCACGAAGGTGCGCCGCATGTGACGCATTTCAGGAAAGTCAGCCCAGTGCGCCCACTCCATCAGGGCAGCGCAGCGCCGCCTCCAATGCCCCACGCTTCATACGACTGTTGTGCGACGTTGACCACGAGGTGGAATTACAAAACCACTGACCATGGTTATCCAGAGTTTACCAAGCAGCGCAGCAGAAGATTTTAAGCGATTGTAGACTGCCAGATGTCAACTTCCACCAGAACTGGTAGTCAGGTCAGTCAGCTTCCTCAAGTCTCCAATGAGGAGACGGTGGACCGTGGATGTCTGATATTGTCAGGTGATGCGTAACTTTGAGGAGTCAACACAGAGGTATAGTGGCCGATGGCCGCCATCATCAGCCTCAACAATGCCGCTGCTTGCCTGTTGAAAACCTTCTGGGTCAGCATGCCTGAAGTCGGAAGCTTTGCGCTCGTCACCAAGAGACGGGGGAGAAATTCCCTTGTGAGAGCCAAAGCACCCTGAGGTTCGTTCTCAGCGGCATACGGAGGAAGGTGGAGGTGGAGGAGGATGAGGAGGAGAGGAGGAGAATGTTGGCGAGAAAGAGGGGACCATTGTGAGGTCCTTCACTGTTCAGAGTGTATGGGCAGAAGAAGAGGAGTTGAGGCGTTGGAGGAGGAGGAAAGGAAATGGACCAGTAAGGCCAGTGAGGGGAGGAATTCTTAGCGTTGGTACTTGGCGCCAATATGGCAGATTTCATGCAGAGCTGCCTATCCCGTGACCCTCGCGTTCAAAGAATATTCCCAGCACCCGATTACTGGTTGTTCCTCTCTGGACCCTACGGTCCAAGCAAAATCTGCCACTCTACATCACTGCAGAGGAAAAGGAGTGTGAAGAATGCATTGAATACAGCCGGCCCGTGGGCAACAAAGATGAAACAGTTATTTACCCTTCGACAGCGCTTAGCGGGCAGAGTGCGGTAGTTCTGAGGGACAAAAGTAGAGAGGGAGAGTAGGCGAGCAGGCAGCTTGTCCCGAGCATGGCAAGGGTACGCTTTAAGGCTTTTGCCAGCTTTAGGTCACACCCAGGCAAGACCACTGTCAACTGTCCCCAGTCTCGGCAGAGTAGGGTGATCTTTACAGAAGATGGTGAGGGAGTACTAGCTGCCAATACCATCGTAATAAAAGCCACACAAGCTCCCTACAAACACTGGGTTTCAAGCTGGAAAATGCTGGCACGAATGGCGCTGTCGCCTGGAGGAGTTTATGCCTTGCCCTTGCCAGCTTAGATGTCTTGTTCCGTAGCGGGGTATTCAGTGCAGGTGGGGTGGCCATCATCACCGATAAGCGTACACGCCGTCGACTGACAGCGGCTTGACGGGTGACGCTTATTAAAATGAATAATAAAGGCTGGATTTTCTCAGATTTCCAATCTCCACCAGAGTTACGGAAGCTAACCTGAATAATTGATCCACTCCTCTCCTCCTCCTACTTTTCCTCCTTCTCTCCTCTTGTACAGTAAAGCAGAGGAAAATGGCTATTTTTTCGAAGGGCCCCCCATGGCCTATTGCTATTACTTCATGATTTAAATTTTTCTGGAGGGCCCACCTACCCGGTACTTCTGTTTTGAAAACAATTTTTGTGAGTGCCACATACAGGCACTCAACTATTCCATTTTTCGGAGGGCCACCTACCGGTCCTCTGGTTGTGAACAATTTTGGGACTGAACAGACAGGCACTCAATCTATTTCCATTTTACTGGAGGGGCACCTACCTGCTCCTCTGGTTTGAAGAATTTTTGGGACTGCCACATAAAGGCATCACTCTATCCATTTACGGGCAGGGCCACCGACTCTGCTCCTATGGTTTGAAACTTTTTGAGGACTGCCAATACAGGCAGCTCAATCTATCCCATTTTATGTCGGAGGCAACCTACCTGCTCTCTGCGTTTGAAGACATGTTTGGGACTGCCACAATACAGGCACTCAATCTATTCATTTTACTGGAGGGCCACCCACTACCTGCTCCTCTGTTTGTGACAACATTTTGGGACTGCCACATTACAGGCACTAAAATCTATCCCATTTTACTGGGGACACGCCTACCTGCCTCCTATGGTTTGAAACATTTTTGGGACTGCCACAACAGGCACTCAATCTATCCCATTTAACTGGAGGGCACCTACTGCTACTCTGGTTGAAAACATTTTGGGGACGCCACATACAGGGCACGCAATCTATTCCATTTTACTCACGGGCCACTACCTGTCCTCTGGTTTGAACAATTTTTGGGACTGCCACATACAGGCACCTCAATCTATCCATTTTAATGGAGGGCCACCTACCTGTCCCTTGGTTTGAACAATTTTTGGGGGAGCCCAATACAAGCACTCAATCTATCCCATTTTACTGGAGGGCCACCTACTCTGCTTCTCTGGTTTGAATTTGAAAAAAGGTTTGGGGACTGACACATACGGCACGATCCAAATTAAATTGTTCCATAGCAGCCTCCACACGTTGCTCTCCATTCTACCTCCAAAAGGTCGCCATATAGCTGTCTCCCTTAAGTCCCTTATCAACGAGGGTGTCAGGCAGGGAAATTTGGGTTGTTTTCGGATTCCACAGCAAAGTGCACTTCTGTTTAACTTGGCGCCACCCTGCTGTGTAATCCACAAAATTATACTTGCAAACTTTTACAATTAGGGATATTATTTTCAGAGTTCTTGAGACATATGTTACATTACCCTCAACCGCCATATCTACATATAACCACCTACACATTTTTTGTCCCCTTTTTGCCTCTGGAATTCCCTCTTGCTTCTGCATTCCCTATCCACTCTCCTTTCATCCTTCTTCAAAGTTTTCAATTTCCCCTCTCCCCCCACTTTACGATTACTACTCCCCTGTTCTGCTCCACCCTGTCACTTCCTTCCACGTCCCCGCCCCTCTGTCGATTACGTCCCGTGCTCCTTTCGTCACCCTTCCGCCGCACCCTTTTCTCTTTTTCTTCCTTTCTGCCCCCTTACTTATAAGAACGCTACTACACTTGATTATTATTACAAAAGTGCTGGTTGGGGAGTAGAATCAGAGACAGGGGCTTGGATTTGCGAAAGCTAGCCTGCGAAGCGGTAGCGCCAGCATGCGCATCATGCGCTTCTTGCCGCAGGTCTGTTACATTCCCCGTCACCCGGCATTTCCTTAACCTTATACGAACGCTACTTACAATTGTTCTTATTACAAAAAAAAAAAAAAGGGTTATTTAAGGAGAAGGCGTTTGAGGGAGTAGCCTAGAGACAGGGTGGATTGGCGAAAAAAGCTCGCTGGCAGAGGACCTCTTGTTACCCCGTTCTCATACTTCACAGTCTCCTCCTTTAAGGTAACTAACGCGACCTCGCCCTAATCCCCTATTCCACGTTCTCTCTTTACACTCTGAAACCACTCACCTTACTCCATGCGACTTCGGTGCCAAATCCTTTTAGTTCTGCCCCACTCTGGCCTCCGCTACCCGCACCCCGCCCAAAGGAGGTCTGCCGAGGCACATTCGGGCGTCTCCTATATCTTTTTGTGGTGTAGGCTGCCGTCATCTCCCTCTCTACCCCCCCCTCCTTCACCTCATGCAACGCGCCTACCTCTTCCTAATCATCGCCTGCTGCTCTACGGCCCCGTATTAGTCCCCCCTTTACCCCCTCTCGCAGGCGGATCATCAGGCCTACGTGCTCCGGACCTCGTTTTGCTGCTCACGCCGTGGGTTACGCGCGCTCCGGTGTAGGCGACCCCGCTCCCCTTTTAGTCCCCCGCTTGAACCTGAATAGCGTTGGTTGCAGCACATGGCATATAAGGACCTCAGCTTCTTTAGGCTTGTAAACCGCATCGATCTTTAGATGCATGTCAGTGTCGAAGCTTCCACAATAGCGCACGCTTCTCCGTCGACCGAAAACAAGGCCGCACGTCCGATATTCGCGGCGCCTGTACGTACCCCACGTGTTCTATTCATGACGCCTGCACCTAGAAATGACCGATAATTTAATTCGTGTTCCTTCGCTACGCTCGTGCTGTCCCCATTGTGGCTTTTCTAGACCGAGGATCCTAATACCACCTCATCCGTATCATCCGAATTCGTATCCTTGGAGCTAAGCATTGACCTACTTTTGATCAATAAACGATATAGTGACGATTGCCGTCCCCACCGTTTTTTCCTGCCTTATTTATGTGATGCAGTCCGTTTCTTACAGAGGCATACCCAGGTGTGCACCGCAATTGCACTCTCCTTCTTCAAGTCAATCCCTACTTCTCTATCTCGGTCTCGGTACGTTCCGCTCCATCATCTACTTTCCTCTCACTATGTACGTACGTCCCTTTTGTTGCAAAGGATAGGTCCAACAGCAAAATCATAGCAAGGGAAGTGACAGCGAGGCGACGATAATATAGCGGGCCAAGACCGATAAGAAGAGGCCAAGACGAACAGAGAAGAATCAAGAGGACCAAAGTAAACAGAGGGGGAAAAGGCCGCAGGCAGCCGGTCAAAGCACTCGGGAAGCGACGACGAGAGGCACGCCGCCGTAGACATGTCCCCGTATACAAACGAAAACGCCGCGTTCCAGTGTCAGTTGTTTGTAAGGCCAGAAATTTTTGAGGTTTTTTTCGGCCTCAATAGTTAACTTATGTAAAAGTAGTCGCCACCCGTTTTGTTGTAATCCAACAACATTTTATTAATGGCAAACTTTTAATCATGTACCGATATTATATTGGCACTTCTTGTAACCTCCTTTGGTTTACTATTGACACCCATTGGTTTGAAGACTGTGAGTTCCATTAGGGTTTTGGGTATTGTTCGCAAAATGAAACTTCTCTAGCCTGCTGACACGCTGCCTCGCATGCCGCCCCTTTTATATTAGTGTCAGGGGGTCCAATTATTGAATGTTTTAGATGTATACTAGCGTTCATTATGTCACTCTGTAATGGACCATGGCTGTTGCCCAAATTTTTGGACATATAATGGTGCGTTGTTTTTTTTCTTAAGTTTTTTTATTTAAGCAGCCCTCAGAGGATCTGCATGTGCCCTTCTCTCCTGTTTGCTGTTTCCTGTCCATTTCCGTTGTGTTTCCATCCCTATCTGAGGTTCCAGGTGTTTGGCCCAAGCTTCCCTGTGGCAGTGCAGAGCCTCCTTGGTTCCCCAGTGTGTGAAAAATGACTTCGAGTCGAGTCTCCCATGGACCTTGCAATGGGGTTGGGGTTCGTTATCGAGACGAGCACTCGAGCATCGGGAAAAGTTCGTCTCGAATACGGAGTTACCCCGAGCATTTTAGTGTCGCTCATCTCTAATCCTGATCATTGGTATTTGTCTTTTTTAAAATGGATTTGTTTAATTGTTGGGAACATTTGTGTCCGGCATTAAGTTGATCCGTGTTCTGTTTGTAGTTGTAGTATAGTCTTAACATTAAAAAAGGAATTGGCCCATAAACGTATCGACTTGACACGTAACAGGATTTCTGAAAAGATAGGTGAAGGTGTATAATGATGGTGAATAAGTAGTGGCTATTTTTTGTGGTGGGATTGGTAGACCTGATTTTGTATTTTTTTTTTTGTTATTCGTCGTTACCTCGTTGTGACAATAACCAATTAAGTTTTTTCTGCTGATCAAATTCATTTCACACTATCATGATGGTTTCCAAATTTTTAAGCGTCTGGTGGATGTTTTTTTGTTTATATTTTTTTTTGGGCTGTGAGATTTAGCATCTAAAAAAGAGAAATGAATTCATACCCTAATCGAGGGGGCCAGTAGTTGTGGAGCCCGTAGTTGTAGTGAGAGGGTGAAAAACTCATATGGTGTTGACAGTGCTCCTTTTTTTAAGCCCATCAAAAAGCACTGTTAGTAATAAACGGAAATAGGATTGAAATTAAAGGTTCATAAAGGTGACTAGTAGTGAGACAGTGACACTTCTAAATATGTAAGACCATTTATATGAAATTCATTATTAATCCGGGACCAAAGATTGTTCATCAGATTAATGGAGTGAGGGATATGTGGTACATGTGGGATATATGTAGGTCAGTTATAGTATAGATATGTAGAGTATGAGGACCCAGAGCTCAACAAATCATCGCACTATGGTTTTTTTTTCAGTCCGTGGACCTGACGCCGGTAAATTAACAAGTACAGGTGAGTTGGACCGGAAACTTCAAGTTTTGGGTCAGGGTTCAGGTTCGTCCTGCACTATTGATAGTGGCTTGGAATTGCCTTGCGAATATTAGCCTGGAATTGCGACATAGCTGGGTTGGCCTGCACAGTGCTAATACGGCTCCATAGTTAGAGTCACGCGGGACACACCAGGCCCTGGACACGGAAATTTGAGTCGCCTCATCTTAAATAAACAAAGCCTTAAAATTGTAAATAACTGACCCCTCCACTACAGTGAGACAGTTATCATCCATAGAAAAATACATTTTAGAAAAAACCATCCCCCAGTCTGCCATCTCCACCCGTGTTTCTAATTTCCTCTCAAAATGACTCAAAAAAGCGGGCGAAGGGTAAATAATGATGGACAGTGTGTTGTTGAAAGGACAGTATCAGGTATTATATACGGTCGGTCAGGTTCAAGTCTGATGAACACTGTCTATAGCTTATTCAAAAAGGGAGTTATTGCTCGCGTGCATGTCAGTCGTTTCTTTTCCCCGGGTTGTATGGATGGTTTTAGCGGGCTGCACCTATTGTACTATTGTAAAGTTATTTTGTAACCTGACCTTTGGAAGGATTTCCTGACATGGGATGTTGGGGAGGAGGTAGTGGACCTATTAAAGACAGTGCTAACGTGAATAGGTAGAAGCGATCCGCTCCCTCTATCCTAGTGATGCTCACCGGCTCTTACAAATTACCTTCTCCACAGAAAAGTAGGTCCTAGGACCCCCCCAGAAAATTTTGTTTTGGACTAGGAGCTAGGTCTGAGGCTCACCTCTGCTACGTGTCATGCTTGAAATGGCAGATTGATCCACATTGATTGGTCTGCCCAAATTTTAAAAGGTTGAATCTGGAAGGAAGGGCGTTAGGCGTTTGGTTTTGGGTTTTGGTGGATTTAGAAGGTTTAGGTATACTAAATGATGTTGCCTATTCCAGTACAGATTGTGCTTTCTCACATTTGTTTTTGTTTATTGCATTATGGGGCGACTTGTCTTAGACCCGAACCACGGAACAGACTGTGCCGCGAGGGGAAGGAACAACGCGGCAGTGACCGGATTAATAGGATATTGCTTGATATATCCGACGGTGAAGCCCCACCCGAGGTCTAGAAGCCGAGTGAGTGAGAGACCCCTAAATTTTACACCAAAACTGGGGGAAGGAGAAAACCTATTGACTCGAGTAGGAAGGGCGAGGGTTGGGAATGCATGGGAATATCACGACCCAGGCCAGAGTATATGAGCCAGCCAGCCCCCCATAATATACAGACTTGCTCTTGCCCTCAGTAGTATACAGCCTGCCCCCGCCTGCCGCCAGTAGATACAGACTGCCCCAGTAGTATAGGCCACCCCAGCCTTCCCCAGTAGTGTATGAGCCACACCCAGCCTGCATGCCCAGAAGTTAGTACATCCACCCCAGCCAGCCCCCCAGTAGAATAGAGCCCACCCCAGCCGGCCCCAGTAGTATAGAGTATACAGCCACCAGCCTGCCCCAGTAGTATACAGAGTGCGACTCCCAGTCAGTAGTATACAGTCAGCCCAGAATAGAGAATTTAAAAAAAAAGATTTACTCACCCTCGGTGGCCGGCCGATGCGCAGCCATGACTCCGCCGAATGCATGCGGTCCTCTTCTGCTTCCCGGATCCTTTCCTGCTTCGAGCGCCGTCGTTCTTTCTATTAAATGTGGTTGTGCGGCCGCCACTGTCTATCCGTGAGGCCACGTATGATCGCGCCGCTTGCTGATCATACTAGGCGCCGCACGGGGAGTGAGAAGAAGACGAAGACGATTTACATAGGATTGCCCTGGGCCGCCCTCGTTGTATGTGGGTTCCTACAGAATGTTGGCATTTAAACCTTTTGGGGGGGTATTATTATACAATTTGTAAGCCCATGGACCTGTTTTTTTTGTTTTAGAATGAGGAACGCTGTGATAGATGGATATATTGGATCATTTTGGATGGATCTCTGTATTAGAATAGTGATTAGCATATTTTAGATTGAGATTTTCTCAGTTTTTAGATGGGAACGAACGCCAAACATTCATTCAACACAAGAACCCCGAAACCAAACAGAGAGACATACAAAAATGCTCACGAATGGGGCCTTTTTTTTTTTTAAAACTTTTATATGATTTCTGTGAAGTGGGCCCACCCTTCGTTAATAATAATGTATTTTGAAGATGGAGTAGAGATTCATGATTTAATTCCTTTTGAGGGTCACCCACTGAATTCCAAGTATAGGCTCCAGTAGTGATACTTACACCAGCAATAGGGTCGAGTAAACTGCACAGTCTCAGCAATGATTTGCCCCTCCTGGTAGCGGTGGCGAACATAGGAAGAGTAAACCTTACTTGGTCATAATGCTCTCCCGTAGATGGCGGATAATAGCGAGAGAGTGACAATTAGTATGGTCTACTTGCTTCTCCCCTGTAGATGGCGCTAGAGGAGAGTGACATAGTCTGGTCATAATGAGTCTCCCCTGTAGATGGACGCGATAGGTGAGACGTGACATTAGTCTGGTCCATAATGTTCTCTCACAGAAGTATGCTGGGCGGCTATAGGGAGAGTGACATTAGTCTCGGTCCATACTGCTCTCCTGTAGATGGCCGCTTCGCTATAGGGGCTAAGTTAGTGACATTATTCTGGTCATACTGCTCTGCCCTGTAGGTGGTATAGGAGAGTGAACATTAGGTCTGGAGTCATACTGTTCTCTCCTGTAGATGATGACGTCATTATAGGAGAGTGGACATATAAGTATTCAGTAGCTTGGATAACCATGGAGATTAAGGGATTTGGAGATCACAAAGCGTAGCCACATTATGGGGCACATCGACCCACATACCAAGAAAATTAACAATTGTTTTAAAAGTGTTAGGTTCTTATACTCTGTTAAAGCCTAAGCAATTGTGGTAAATGATAGTGCCCAAAGCACAATATAACAAGTCATTTTTAGATTGAAAACTTGAAGATAGATTTCCGCTGGTTATTCCTCCTGTCCTCTATCGTGCTCTGTGCTGGAGGCCTACTGTAGAATAGACCCTGCTTCCGCCTCTAGTGTCCGAGGTCATGACAGAGAGAGATTCCTATACGGTGGACTAACTTGCGGACGACCAGATGATCAGGAGAGGGCGGAGATGACCAAGGGATAGGAGGAAAAGTGAGCAAAAACCAGAAAAGTGGAGAGGGGACGAGACGCACACAGGGATAGCGTTTTTTTCCCGGTTTTTTACAATGACCTCTAGGAGAAGGGAAATAGTGTTGAGGTCATACTGCTCTCCCCTGTAGATGGCGCTTATAGGAGAAGGTTGACCTTAGTTGGTCATACTGGCTCTCCCCGATGTAGATGGTGCTTATTTATATTGAGGTGAGCATTAGTATGGTCTGTCATCATACTGATCTCCCATGTAGGTGGCGCTATAGAGGAGTGTCAAGTCTGCTGGTCAACGGTCTACTCCCCCAATGTATGATGGCGCTATAGGAGAGTAGTTAAAATTCGTCGGTCCTACTGCATCGCCCCCTGTAGATGGCGCTAGAGGGGGGAAGTGTTAGGAGATGGTGAGTAAGTAGAGTGGATCATTAGTTGGTCATTACTGCTATCCACGTAGCTGGCCGCTATATAGGAGAGTGAATTAGTTGGTCATATGTTGTTCTCTCTGTAGATGATGTGCATAGGAGACGTGACAGGGTAGTCTGGTTCATTACTGTCTCTCCTGTAGATGGCGCTATAGGGGCGAGGAATGAGGCTGGTAAGTCAATACTGCTTCTCACCTGTAGGGTGGGCTTCTCGCTATAGGAGAGTGGACATTAGTCGGGTCATTACGGTTCTCTATCTGTTAGATGAAGCTTTATAGGGAGGAGAGTGACATTTATTAATCTTCAGTAGATGGATTTACCCTGCGACTGGATAGGATTGGAGCCCAAAGCAGCCACAGATAATAGGCACAATCCCACATTTACCCAAGAAAAAATACCAATGTTTAAAAGTGTAGTCTACACTCTGTAAAGCATATGGCTAAATGCATAGTTCCAAAGCACGAATCTCAACAAGTCCTTTTTAGAGGTGAAAAACTGAAGCATTTACTCGGTATTCCCCTGTCCTATATCCGTTCTCTGTGCTGGATCCTACTGAGACCCCGCCCTCCACTTCGTGTCCGAGGTATGCCAGAGATCCTATGACGGGGAAATTTGAGGGACAGATAGTGTGGATCACCAAGGTAAGGAGTTAAAATGACCAAATTTATAGTTATTATACTCACAAAGATAGCGTTTAAATTGAGTGTATCAAATACATATAGAAGGCGCAAAGAAATCGATTTTGTGACCGGGACAACCGATCCTAGTTGTTTCCTTTAGTCGAGGCTTCTTCCGGGGAGGGTGTAGTTTTAGACAGAAAAGTCAAAGTGTTTAATAAACATTTTTCAAAAATGGTGATCTACACTTCTGTACGCAAAATCCCAAGTATAGGAGCCTCTGGACAGACATCGGGGCAAAGAGAGTGAAGCGGGGTCTGGTAGGGGGGTATACAGTTAGGGATCCAGTAAAGAGAAGGATAGAGCGGAACTAGGAGGGA
The DNA here is from genome assembly GCA_019512145.1 of Engystomops pustulosus. Taxonomy (NCBI): domain Eukaryota; kingdom Metazoa; phylum Chordata; class Amphibia; order Anura; family Leptodactylidae; genus Engystomops; species Engystomops pustulosus. The sequence continues at coordinate 32,410,083 of CM033642.1, forward strand.
ATAACCGAGGAAATCTTCAATTTTCAATCTAAAAAAATGGCTTGGTGAAAAGATCGTTCTTTGGAACTACCATTAACGATTATAAATTTTAAAGCAGTAGTAGCAACAACCACTTTGAACATTAGGAGAGTGAGATTGGTCTTGTGATATGCTTGATCTGTAGAATGGTACTTATAGGCATGAGTGATAATGTCTTGTGATACTTGATCTCCCCTTCTGTAGAAGATGGACTTATAGGAGAGTGACCATTGGTTCTTTGTGATAGGCTCTCTACCTGTAGATGGCGTATAGGAGAGTGACATTAGCTCCTGGTCATTTACTGCTCTCCCCGGTAGGATGGCGCTATAGGAGCGTGACATACAGTAGTTGGTCATGACGCTCTCCACTGTAGATGCGCTTATAGGAGAGTGAAAGTAGTATGGTCATATCTGCTCTCAATGAGATGGACGCTTACAGGAGAGTGAATATTGTCTGGCTTATACTGCTCTCACCTGCTAGATGGCGCTAAGGAGAGTGACCATTCGTGGGTCGACTGCTCCTCCCAGTGATGGAGCTTATATGGAGAGTGAGCATTGGTCTGGTCATACCGTCACCTCTACTGAAAGATTTATCTGTGTGAGAGTGCATGAGTGCCAAGGCCGCCACTTAGGGAATGTCATGGCCTCCATGGACTGGCATCATTTGGTGGGCCTTCTCGCAGTGTTCTTAAGCCCAATGTTATTGGTACATTACAAAAACTAAGATATACTTCATAAATTACGAGAGAACCAAACATAAGACCTCTATAAACATTACTATATCCACAATTATACAAAGTACAGGATCCTGCGGGTTGGGGACTTATTTTACCACCATTACATGGCGGCAAGCAGCAAACTCACATTACAAAGTAAAAACACTCTTACTACGACATGTTTGGATAATGTTGTGGGGTTGTACAAAGCTTTATTTGCACAATTTAACATTAATAAACCTTTTAATAACCATTTTGACATTTGACCTTTTAACAACCCAAAGCTTTCTTAGCCCTCTTCGTAAGTGCAGCTTGGCCCGGTAGCGAATGGGCCCAAGCTGCCCTTTCCTAGGCAAAGTGCAAAGTCCTGACCGCCAGCGTGACACTTGAAAATAGAGAAGAAAAACCCATTTACCCAAATAACGCAACTTTTACATCATTAGGAAGCCATTATCATTTTTGGGGAGTGTGGGAAGGGGGGCTAGGTCTGATGCGGCATGAAACATTGAATAGTATAAGACCGTATACGTCTCTACATAGGTCTTGCCATGAAGTGAGAAGATAACAGAGATTCCCAGCACGAGAGGAGATGCTGCGAATTGTTGAAGCTCATGGGTAATTACCAGCGACTTATATAAAATCTGTGACCCAACATGGAAATAATGATTAGAGATATTTCTCTGGTCTTCTACTGAGCACCATGTACCAGCTTCGTCCTACCACAACATGGAGTTCCGGCAACATCATAAAATTGTGAGGTTTTCTTATGTAAATTCATTAAACGTCTCCCGGCTCGGCCTTCCCATAAAATCCCACCATTGTCCCCCACAATAGCCACGGTAGTAATTTAGCATCGCCACAAATAGACACCAAGTTATTAGTAACGCGTCCGCAAAGTAGCCATTAACAGGACAGTATTCTAATATTGTCAACGCGATGACCACAGTAGACCACAGGTCCGGCATTTAGCCCTCATAGTTCAATGTTTGTTAATTGACAATAATCACAATGTGCCCCCCCGTGATAACCATTATCTAGACACACGTAACTTTATTTGTAACCAATTGTCCTAGGACTTACCGAGTTTCAAGTAGTAACAGGTGCCATGATAGTAGTAGTACGTCACAGGGCTCCCCATTCAGGGCCGATTCTAGAATATTTGCTGCTGAGGGGTATAACAATGCAGGACCCACCCCCTAGACGCTCCATGTCAACCTGAAAACTCTTTACTAACAATTAGACAACCCTACAGAATGCAGATATATTGTATAACTAATATTAACACTAATTATTAACTAGTATCATATAACTAAAATATATCCCACCTGTTGTTATTATGTTACATGATTTACATACAGTGCAACCTGATCAAATATATAGCAACCCTAATGAAGATATTATAGTATAATTATATAATAAATTTATTTTTATATAGCCCTGGTGCTTCAATATTGTATTCACCACATAAAAGTGCCGTGTAAAGTCAGTTGCCCCGGTCTTCTGGTCCACGTTCCTTTGGGGTCCGTGAAGTGGGTGTAGTGATTTAATAGTATATACAGATCCCCTACAGCTTAAATAACATCTCTGGCCAAACATATACAGTCGCCTCCAGCTTAGTAATACACTGTATCAAATAAAGGCCGCAAGCTTAGTAATATACTGTATCCCGATACAGCCCCGCTAAGTAATAACTGTATCCCATAACAGCCTCCGCTTAGTACATATAATGTATCCATAGATACAGTACCCAGCTTAGTAATATACGGTATCATATCAACAGCCCACAGTTAGAAATACTGGTTCCCATTACAGCCCCCCAGCCGGAGTGAATATAATGGGATCAATATACAGCCCCAAAGTTAGGTAAGATACTGTATCCCAGGCAGCCCCCCAGAGGAATTATAAGTATATGGTAGCCATATACAGCCCCCCAGAGATAGAATAACTGTATACCTATAAAGCCCCCTACCAGCTAGTTAAATACTGTGTACCCATATTACCGCCCCCATCCCAGCTTCGTAATAATACTGTATCCATATACAGCCCGGTCGTCCAGCTTAGGGAGTATACTGTATCCCAGATTACAGCCCCAGCTTAGTAATATACTGTATCACCATATAACTGCCCCCCGTTTAGTAATATCACTTGACCCGATATAAAGGCCCCCCCAGCTTAGTAAGATAAGTGCATGATTTTCAACTTTTGTGAGTCGCGGCAGTGACTTTTTCTACTTAGAAATATCCTGGGTGGCACACCACCAATTCCGAAAATAGCACAATAAAATGTACACTTACCAACAGTCATAAAAAGGCGCCTCCCGGTTACTAATATGCAAAAGGCCGTAGCGGCCTACCTGTACTAATAAAAAGCCCTGGCTGCCTCCTTTATAATAAACCTGCGCCCCTGCCTGGCGGCGCCTCCTTTACTAATTTTTAAAAAGACTGGCGGGGCTCCCTACACTTACGAATGAAAGAACGCATAGCTGCCGCCCTTTACTAATAAAAAGCACCATAGATGCACTCCTTTACTAATAAAAAAAGCCCCACTGGCGGCCTACCTTTACTAATAAAGAGCCCACTAGCCAGCCTCCCTTTACTATAAAAAAGGCCTGGCGGAATCCCGTTACTAAATAAAAAAGGCCCTAGCGGGTCTCCCATTTACAAATAAGAGCCCGAGCGCCTCCCTTACAAATGAAGAGGCCTAGAGGCCCCTTTACTATTAACAGGCCATTTAGAGCCCCCCCTTTACGAATTACAAGGCCGAGAGCCCCCCTTTACTACTAAAAGGCCCTAATGAGGCACCTTACTAATTTAACAGGCCATCACTTAGAGGCCCCTTTACTAATAAAAGGGCCCTAGAGGCCCCCGCCTTAAATAATAAAAAAGGCCCTACGAGGCTCCCCCCCTTAACACACAGAAAAAGCCCCAGCTACATGTACTAATAAAAAAAGTAACCCTAGCTTACCTTCCGTATCAAAGACGAACCCTATTAATTACATTGAGGTCTTCTTAATCGCGTACCTCCAAGTCCCACGGCGGCGATCCGCCGTCTTCTGTAGATCTGTTACCGCGCCGTGGACGGGACTACGCTGAACATGGTAGGTCGGTCGTCAAGGAAGGGCGTGCGGTTACAGGGAGCTAAGAAGCCTGGGGGATCGCGCGTGGGATTGGAGGTAAGATGGCAGATAGTAGGGTTGCTTCCCCCGCCGTTTGTGTGTTTTTGTACTTTTCCTAAAAAGTACTGTAATAGAAAATGAACTTAAGATGGTACCTGCACCCTAAAACCTTGAGGCTGGAGAATTTCAGGAATTGCATGTACAACCCTATGGTGACGTGAGCGTGAGACAGCAGGAAACTCTCCAATCAAGAGACTACAGGATGCCTGATATGTTATGCTTTGTACACTCCTCCTCTTCTACTTTTTTTCTACATTTCTTTATAGACTTCTGAAACAAATAAACCTCACGCAGTGCTGATTTACCCAGGGCAGTAGATTTGAGTCAGCAGTTGTCTGAGTCATTCCTTGCCGTGTGCACACATGCTTCACTGATTTGGAACACACAACTGACGCAAACTAAAAGAGGAGATTAGAATCTCTCCTTTATCAGTAGATTAGAATCTCTCCCTTATCAATCTTACATGACGTGTTGATATGGGATGGACCCTCACTTTATTTTAAAATAACTTAGATAAGAGAAAAACACTCTGGAAAAAATACACCACCACATAATTTAATGGGTCAAAAAGGCCACAGCTTTATTTGAATCACTGGAATAAAACAAACAGAGGAGGAGTCAGGTGACATGCTAGGGGTGGGATTCACCAATACCCCAATCTACAGCTGCCTGATATACAGCACCCAGCCAGACAGCAATAAAGGGGGTGGCACGCTCTGGCTGCCATTCTAGCAGAGCCAGTACACTTTAAAGAGGTGTCACCTGTCACCCAGAAATTCAAATTGATAAGCAGTAAGCAGTGTCGAATTTCTGGGCGACAGGTCCCTTGTAAGGGCACCAATGACCTTAGTGAAGATTATCCCTTGTGTGCTTCACCACCATGCCCGCCCCTGGCTGCTTTTACCATTACCAGAGCCTTGAGGCTGCCACTTCCAAAGCTCAGGCTGTTGACCACCATGAGGTTTTACATCCCCTATTAGTTAAATTATACCACCAATAACTTGCCTGCACCTTCCACCTGACTCCTCCACCGCAAAATAAAAGCTGCGACAGATAACAAAATGCCATACTTTATGGCTCTTAAAATTGACGTTCCCATTTATTCCGTCATATAATATATTCGGTATATAGACATTAGTATGGTCATACTGCCTCTCTCGTAGATGGCGCTATAGGAGACGTGACAATAGTCTGTCATACTGCTCTTTCCTGTAGATGCCGCTATAGGAGGATGACATTAGTCTGGTCATTACTGCTCTTCTCCTAGATGGGCTATAGGGGATGTGAACCTTAGTATGGTCATCTCTCTCTCCTGTAGATGCGCTTAGGAGAGGCATACTATGGACCTACTGCTCTCTCCTGTAGATGGCGCTATAGGAGAGTGACATTAGTTAGTTATGCTCTCTCGGTACGGTGGGCGCTATCGGAGAGTGACATTAGTCTGGGCTACTGCCTTTCGGTACTTCCCTTCCGGGTGGCCACTATAGTCTGAGAGTGACAAAGCTGCGTCATACTGCTCTTTCTGTAGATGGCGATATAGGAGGATGACATTAGTCTGGTCATACATGTTCTCTCCTGTAGATGGCGCATAGGAGGATGACATTAGTCTGGTATATGCTCTCTCCTGTAGATGGCGCTATAGGAGAGTGACATTAATATGGCATACTGATCTTCCTGTAGATGCGCTATAGGAAGTGACATTTAGTCTAGGCATACTGCTATCTCCTGTACGGGTGGCGCTATAGGAGAGTGCATAGTCTGGTATTACTGCTTTTCCTGTAGGTGGCACTATAGGAAAGTGACAGTTAGTCTGGTATACTGCTCTCTCCTGTAGGTGGCGCTATGGAGAATGCCATTAGATGGTTCCAATACTGCTCTCTATGTAGATGGTCGTATAGGAGAGTGGACATTAGTCTGGTTATATGCTCTCTCTGTCGATGGCGCTATAGGAGAGGAATCGTATGGCATAATGCTCTTCCTGTAGATGGGTGCTATAGGACAGTGAATTAGTCTGCGTCATGCTGCTCTCTCTGTAGTGGCGCTATAGGAGAATTTACATTAGTCTGGTTCTACTGCCCTCTCCTGTTCGATGGCGGCATCGGAGTGAACATTAGTCTGGTCATATGCGCTACTTTCCCGGGCAGATGGCGCTTATAGCGAGAACCCGAGGTAGGTGACCATTAGTCTGTCATATGCTCTCTCCTGATGAGGTCGCTATAGGAAGTGACATATATGTCTGTCATACTGCTCTCTCTGTAGAGGCGCTATAGGACAGTGACATTAGTCTTGGTTATTAACATGCTCTCTCCTGTAGATGGCGCTTATAGGAGACGTGACATTAGTCTGGTCATACGCTCTCTCCTGTAGGTGGCGCTGGAGAGTGACATAGTCTGGTAGACTGCTCCTACTGTAGATGGCGCTATAGGAGATTGACATATCTGGATACTGCTCTACTCTGTAGATGGCGCTAGAGGAGAGTGACATAGTCTGGTCATACTGCTTCTTCCTGTAGGTGCGCATATAGGAGAGTGACATTAGTCGGTCATACTGCTCTTCCTGTAGTGGGCCTATAGGGGAAGTGACATTAGTCGGTGGTATATGTCTCTCTGTAGATGGCGCTATAGGAGAGTGACATTAGTTGGTCATACTGCTCTCTCCTGTAGATGGCGATATAGGAGAGGTGAACTTAGTCTGTATAGCTCTCTCCCTGTAGTTGGGCTATAGGGAGTGACATTAGTTTGGTTTACTGCTCTTTCTGTAGATGGCGATAGGATGAGTGAATTAGTCATGGCATAACTGCTCTCCTCTGTAGGTGGTGCTATAGGAGAGTGAATGAGTCTGGTTCATATGCTCCTCCGGTAGAGTGGCGCTATAGGGAGTGACATAGGTCTGGTCATAGCTATCTCTTCTCGTAGAGGTGGCATACGAGCAGGGACATTAGTCTGGGCAATTGCTCTCATCCATGTAGATGGGCGCTATAGGAGAGTGAGATTGTCTGGGTTCATACTGCTCTCCTGTAGATGGCGACTATAGGAGATGACATTAGTCTGGTCATACTGCTCTCTCCTGTCGATGGGCTTATAGGAGATGACATTAGTCTGGTCTAACAGCACTCTCACGTAGATGGGCTATCTAGGAGAGTGACTATAGTCTGGTCATACTGCTCTATCCATGTTAGATGGCGCTATAGGAGGTGACACTTAGTACTGGTCATATATGCTCTCCTTGTATGGTGGGCTATAGGAGAGTGACATTAGGGTCTGGTCATACCTGCACTCCACTGTAGATGGCGCTACTATAGGAGATGACATTAGTCCTGGTTCATACGCTCTCCCGTGATGGCGCTATAGGAGAGTTGGACCATAGTCTGGTCATATGCTCTCTCGTAGGTGCGCTAAGGAGGAGTGACATAGTTGGTCATACTGCCTTCCTGTAGATGGTGCTATAGGAGAGATGAATTAGGTCTGGTATATGCACGTCCCCTGTAGATGGACGCTATAGGAGAGGAACATAGTCTGGTCATATGCTCTATCCTGTAGATGGCGCTTATAGGAGGTGACATTAGTGCGGTCATATCTCTTCCTGCTGATGGCGCTTATAGGAGAGGACACTAGTCTGGTCATACTGCTCTCTCCTGTAGATGGTGCTATAGGAGAGTGACATTAGTCTGGTCATACTGCTCTCTCCTGTAGATGGCGCTATAGGAGAGTGACATTAGTCTGGTCATACTGCTCTCTCCTGTAGGTGGCACTATAGGAGAGTGACATTAGTCTGGTCATACTGCTCTTTCCTGTAGGTGGCACTATAGGACAGTGACATTAGTCTGGTCATACTGCTCTCTCCTGTAGATGGCGCTATAGGAGAGTGACATTAGCCTGGTCATACTGCTCTCTCCTGTAGATGGCGCTATAGGAGAGTGACATTAGTCTGGTCATACTGCTCTCCCCTGTAGGTGGTGCTATAGGGGAGTGACATTAGTCTGGTTATACTGCTCTCTCCTGTAGATGGCGCTATAGGAGAGTGACATTAGTATGGCCATACTGCTCTCTCCTGTAGATGGTGCTATAGGAGAGTGACATTAGTCTGGTCATACTGCTCTCTCCTGTAGGTGGCGCTATAGGAGAGTGACATTAGTCTGGTCATACTGCTCTCTCCTGTAGATGGCGCTATAGGAGAGTGACATTAGTCTGGTCATACTGCTCTCCTCTGTAGGTGGCGCTATAGGAGAGTGAGATTGGTCTGGTCATACTGCTCTCTCCTGTAGATGGCGCTATAGGAGAGTGACATTAGTCTGGTCATACTGCTCTCTCCTGTAGGTGGCGCTATAGGAGAGTGACATTAGTCTGGTCATACTGCTCTCTCCTGTAGATGGCGCTATAGGAGAGTGACATTAGTCTGGTCATACTGCTCTCTCCTGTAGATGGCGCTATAGGAGAGTGACATTAGTCTGGTCATAGACTGTAAGCTCTTCACTCCTATTGTTCCATCTGACTGTGTTTATACTCTGTAATGTCTATAATTTGTAAAGTGCTACGGCGCTATATAATTAATGATTATTATCATTATTATTACTGTTTTCCATTGCAGACAGATACTGTTGATTGTAAGACAAAATTTTGCTTATCAGGAATTATTCTCAAGCCATCGCTGTGAGGCCATAGAGGGAAGGGGAAGGACCGCCTGAGGCTGGGGCAGCACCTAGACCTATTACCATTCTAAGTGAAGTCCATGGGAATGTACTGTGATGGCTGGAGAGAAATGGCTGTGAAATCACTGCTAGGACTAGGCTGCGTTTCAGTTGTATTTTTGAATGCAATGAAGTGGGACGTGTTCTGGAACGAGCGCCACAAATATTAAACACCTGATTCATTCTAGAACACGTGTATCAGTGGAAACGCAAATGTGTTCAGGCCAAACCCCTCCCCATTAAGTCTGAGTTGTGTTGGAAACGCATGCGTGTTCAGGCCAAACCCCTCCCCATTGGGTTTGAGTTGTGCTTAAATATGGAACTGAAACACAACGTGTGAATGTGTTGAATAAGAACAAGCGGCAATTGTCGAATACACATGTAAGCAGTGGCGTAACTAGGAGAGGCAGGGCCCCATAGCAGACTTCTGAAGGGGACCCCCTGCCGGCTTAAATATATACATATATTACATTCCAATATACATAAACATACAGTTCATCACTCATACATGCACATTTATACACTGTTACACACATATAGAGCATATACACATCACATATACACAAATACAGTGCCATATACAGGCATACAGCTTACTTACACACATAACGTACTATATTTATACACACCATACAACATATACACATACAGCATATACACATCACACATACACACACAAACAATATATATACCACAATGTGCCGCGTAATATGTATATAATGGTGCACATTCTTCATTGTGCAGGATGGCGGGGCCCCCTGACACTGTGGGCCCCATAGCGGCTGTTGTGGCTGCTACCGCTGTAGTTACGCCCCTGCATGTAAGAGATCACTTCCAGGGACCTGTAGAAGAATAATTGCCATTTTGATACACTCCCTATTATCCTGCACTGTTATGTGAGGCACCTCCCTGGTTACATCGCAGGACCTTTCAGGGCACGGGCAGACAACGTGGTCACTGTCTGCAGCACCCAATGGCCATGGTATTTTATTTTGCATTGTGTTGCAGATGATCAGCTGACAAATCTAAAAAGTTGGGAGGTTTTGGTGGCCATGGGCCCTCTAGAAGGCCTGGGCCCTGCGACACCACCCAAGATGCCTATATTACAATCCACTACCAGTGAGGACCAAAAAATGACAACCTCCGTACAGTGCTGAGAAATAAATACAATATGAGTAAGACAAGAAATAATTAGTAAATATTTGACAGATCTTTACTAAATGTTTGTTTTCAGAGATATTTCTTTTTAAGGGTATCCCATTGAACATTTCTTTAAACATTAATAAACCCAATAGAATAAAATATATGTAAATAGTTTATAGCTCTCCGTGGGTATTATCATTTATTTTATAGCACCACAAATTCTTGGGCATTGTGCATGTACTGGTATATAAAATGGTTTAAGTACATAGCAGAAGACAATAAAAACAATAAGAAACACTAAAAATGACAATAAACAGGATGGAATCTATATAAAAAAATATTAGATAATAGACTGACAATCCCTGCTCTATGGAGACACATTAAACCTTTATCCTGTTCTGAATCCACATATAACTATATAGAGGTGGCTTCTCCTTTGTAGCTTCCACTCTTCTGGTTAAGCTTTCTACACGATTTTGGAGTGTGATTGTGGGTTTTGAGTTATTGCTCTTTTTTCCAGAAAAGCAATGGGGAGGTCAGACAGTGATGTAGACAATCTGGTTGGGAGTGGAGATGTGTGTGAACAAGTCAAGTCCTTCCACACCAAAGTCCACCATCCAGGCTTTAATGGACCTGGCCTTGGATTCTTGGCCACATTCATGCTGGAAGGGAAATGGACATTCCCCATATTGTTTCCACAGAGATTTAAGCTTACAATGGTCTAAAATGACCTCATATGTCAAAGAATAAAACATTCCTTCCCTGAAACTAAGGAGCTTTGGACAACATTTGGGGTGCGGTCACATGTGGCTCTAGTGCCTGGGAGCGCGGCTTGGACCAAACGCATATACATTTCCAGTGAAACGCTTGGGATTGGTAACCAGCACCCGATGTCTTAGATTTAAAAAATATCTATATCTGATCATCTCAGTGGAAACCTATTTGTGTTTGTAAACACAATGTTAGCACTACGTGTGACCGCACTGTGGAAGAGCAACCCCACAATACTATCCCTATAACAGCACTGATGTAATACAGCATGGAGCTGCTCCACATGGAACCCATGGAGCATAGATCCTGGAGGCAATGTCCATGTGAGAAGAAATGTGGATTCTAAGGGCTCTTTTACACGGCTGTATTGGGGACCAATATCTGGCCACATCATTTGCGTCTGAATATCAGTCCACATTTATGCCTATGGCGCCCGGTGAGTACACATTGTCTCACGGCATCATGACTGTCCTATACGTCGCCGGCACTGCACTTCTATATGGAGAGGGGAGGGGTGAGCAGAAATCATCCCTCTTCCTCTCCAGAACACGTTTGTCTGGATGTACCCTAAGGCTGTGTTCACACGTGGATGGTGCTCGGCCAGATCGCATCTACATTTCCATAGAAACACATGCGATCAGTAACAAGCACCTGCTGTTCTGCTTTCAAACATTGCACAACAGCGGCCGCTACATACTGATCGCATGCATTTCTATGTAAACGCATATGCGATCGGGCCAAACACCGTCCATGGAGGAGCCTTTAGAAGCGTAAAATAGCTCCTTTTTGTTGTGTTGTATCGTATGTTGGAAAATCAATTACTTCTGACTTGAATGTTTAAGACCAGAGCGAGAGCCATTCATATCATCCTCTATCTGATGTTATGCACACAATCCGAGCTGCTGGAGGTCTAGTGTGAAGTTTCCACAATCAGTGATGGTTCCGGGAGCCATGTCATCTGCTGGTGTAGGTCCACTGTGCTTTATCAAGACCAAAGTCAGTGCAGCCGTCTTCCAGGACATTGTAGAGCACTTCATGCTTCCCTCTGCCGACAAGCTTTTTGCAGATGAAATTTTCATTTTTCGGCAGGACTTGGCACCTGCCGAAAGAACCAATACCTGGTTTTGGCCAGCAAAGTCTCCTGACCTTAACCCCATAGAGAATCTATGTGGTATTGTCAGGAGCAAGAAGAGAGACACCAGACCCAAAATTGTAGACAAGCTAAAGGCTTCTTTCACACGACCTGGACTTCCATAAGACCTGCAGTGCCATCAGTTGATCCCTCCATGCCACACCGCATTTGGCCAATGTCTGGGTTCAAAATTTTTTGAATTTTTGGTCATAATAAAACATATAAAAACGTCCGTATATACATGCATTCCATTGCAGTCCACCGCATCGTAAGCGAGCTGTATAACAGTATAGAGCTTGCCCTATTTTCTACCATATTTCAGTTCCGTACAGCCCATAGAAGTCAATGGGACCATATAAAATATGGGCTAAATACATGCTGCATACAGCTGTGCACCATCCAGAACCAGTGCTAGGTGCATTCTGTTGGCCGGCCAATAGTCAGCCATCCCTCATCTGCCAGCTCACTGTATTTTATACAGATACGGTGCAAAACGTTACCATACTGTTGCAATATGTCCCATATTTACGGCCAGAATATACAGAACAGAAAAGACCATACGGCCGTGTACATTTTTTGGTTTTCCTTTGCTGTAAGACATAATCAGCAACATCAATGCAAATAAACACTTGGAAAAGTTCACACTGTAATGAGTTTCAGTTTATAAAATTTAAATTACTGAAAAAAATAACTTTTTGGTGATATTCATTTTTATTGAGAAAAGCTAATATGTGTGGTTAGAAAAAGAGCTATTCCTTATTGGCAGTGCACTCTATAGTGGTGTTATATCATGGAACTACGGCATTAATCTCTGGTTCTGCGAGCGTCGAACATAGGTGTTAATGGAAGCGGCACATAAAGATCCAGTTTTTAGCTACCATAAAAAAGAAGATAAGGGCATCTTAAGTGACACTCCTCCAGCAGCATCTAAACTTGACTCATCTCAGACAAAATATGACTCTGCTCTGCTCATTTGCATATGGCTTTGGAGTAGATTTTTTATAGTTAATTGGGTGAGATTTCACATAAAAGAGGGAATCCTAGAAAGGACATTTCATACTCTACCTGAAGGGTTAGTAGTTTAGTGGGGTTGAATCTGGTTAAGGACCCGGCCCGATTTTTCAAATCTGCCATGTGTCACTTCATGTGAATATAACTTTAGAACACTTTAACTCACCAAGGTGATTTCCATATTTTTTTTTCATAACATTTTGTACTTCACCTTAGTGGTATATTTCGGTTGAAATGTTTGACATTTAATTATGAAAAAATTTTGTCAAAATTAAAAAAAATTTGCGATTGTCTGATTTTTTAATGTTATGCTCATCATACAGTTAGTTCGACCACCCCCCAAATTGGTTGCTTATAATCACTAACCATATGTCTGCTTTATGTAGATTTTTTAATGTTATTTTGTTTTATAAGGAGGCTTACAAATCAATCAGCAATTTTCCAGATTTTCACTAAAATGTAAGATAGGGGTTTTAAAAGTTCTATGTATTAGAAATTCCCCAAAAGTACCACATTTTAAATTGCAAACATTTTAAATTGCAAACCCCCTTGGGCTCATTTGCATAATTTTAAAACCTTTTTTTTCTTAAAAACAAGGGCAAAGGAAGCTTAAAAAAGAGTGGATCCTGCTAGAGGAGGCACTAGTACATTAATTAGTGTGTTTGGTTTACAATACTTGATCCTGGTGTTATATGTCCTTTAAGCATTGATCATAATGGAGGTTCTATACAGATTTTTCAAATTATGACAAATTGTTTATTTAGCCCTAAAATTTACATGATCATGCAGGATAAAATGAAAAAACACATCACAGATTTTGGAGTGCAGTTTCTCTCAAGTCTGGCAATATGCCACGTGTGGATGTAAACCACTTTATGGGCTCATAACAGAGCGCAGAACGGAAGAAGCGCCATCACTTCTTTGGAGGGCAAATTTTGCTGAAACAAATTTCAAGCGCTATGTAGCATTTTCCGAGCCTATAACATACCAGAACAAGAAAATCCCCTAAAAAGTGACCCCATTTGAAAACTCAACCCCTCAAAGATTATATAAAAATAGGTTCTTATAAAAATACATCAACATTTTTTTTAATTTTCTTTGAAAGCCACATACATTAAATAGTAAAAAATATCAGTACAAAACATGATATAGTTTAGCAATTGCCCAAGATGAGATATGTCCATGTAGCTCATCCATATAGGAGGAGATGGTTGGTCATACAATTGCTGGAGTAACTGGACCAGTCTCTACAATATGTATACAGGCAGTCCCCAGGTTACATACAGGGTAGGGTCTGTAGGTTTGTTCTTAAGTTGAATTTGTATGTAAGTCGGAACTGTATATTTTATCATTGTAATCCCAGCCAGAACTTTTTTTGGTCTCTGTGACAATTGGATTTTCTAAATGTTGGGTTGTCATAAGAATCAATATTAACAGTAAAGCTTCATTACAGACACCTGTGATAACTGTTTCAGCTGATTATTGTAGCCTAGGACTAAAGTACAATAAATTACCAACACCCAGAGGTCCATTTGTAACTAGGGGTCGTATGTAAGTCGAGTGTTCTTAAGTAGGGGACCGCCTGTACTAGTGTACACATATTGCAAGCTCTAAAATAGCTTTTTGCTGAATAAAAACACATTTTGAGAGAAAAATTACTTGTTTTTGCATCCCTGCCTTTTCAGAGATGTAACATTTTGATTTGTAAATGTGAATTTTTGATCACTCTTTATTGCTCGTTTTGTTTGGTTGGATGGATGCACAAAAATCCAAATTTTTGTTTTTATATATATTTTTTATGGTGTTCACTGAACGGGTTTAGTAATGATTTTATTTTATTGTATGGGTTGTTATGGACGCGGCAATATATTATATGTATTGTTTGTGTGGTGAGTTTGGTCATTCATGGGGCTTTTATGACTATTTATTTGTAAACATTTATTTATCGTATTCATGTATCTTTTCTGTCCCACTCTGGGACTTGAACAAGCGAGCAGATAAAAGTAATCCACTGCTAGTCTGGTGTATGGTAATGTATTATAGCAGTCAGCCTATGCAGACAGGCACACGGACAGATCCTGTCAGTAGACAGGATCGGTCACTGTACTTCTAAAGGCAGCTCTGGGGTCACAAGTGGGGGGACAAGTGGCACACCCCGAAAGTGGCGCTGGGGGGGGGGGGCTGATCATGGCGGGGGAATTAGCAAAAATGCTATTGGCGCAATGTTTGACTGCAGCACCTATCTGACAGGGTAAAACAGCTTGGACCGTGGCGATCACAATCCCATCTGTTACAGTGGGAGCTCGATTGACATGCTCAGCCTTGCTCCTGTACTGCTGTCACCATTGACAGTTTCATCGTTTTAGGATGTAAATACACTTCCAAGAGCACAAAATACCCGCAGACCTGGACGTATTTATCTCCTTGGTCATTATTGGGTTAAGTGGAACCATGCCATGGGGATTTCTACATCTATTGAAACAAAAGCCAATACAAGTGGAGGTGTACATCTACAACTATACAAAACTAGATGTCATTATCTCAATAACTTGTCCCGTGAACTTTCAAGTACAAATGATGACAATATTTCAAGATGTCACAAGTTGACTATTGTACACAGGTACTGGGATACAGAGTTATGAGCCCCTGCACGCTCATACCATAGGTTTTCAATGTGAGGAAGTGCAGGCCGCTTGATAGGAGGTAGGAGGGATTACCCCAGAATCAAGCAGCCGTTCCCTAATGAGCGAGCTCTCATTGGAGAAGGTTTATGGAAAAACAATGCACCGGATATGGTTATTCAAGAAAGTAATGAAGGGTCACTGTACCATTCAGTTGGTTATTGACTAGAAGCACCTCCTACACTGCAACACCAACGAGCAGTTGGACAGGTGTACCTAATAAAGTGGCCGGTGAGTGTATATTGGGCAACTCATGGATCAAAAACCTGCAATAAATTTAACCATTAAGTGTCTTGCTAGAAAAGAGCAGGTTCTGCAAAAAGTAATGAAATATTGAACAGGTGGACATGGACGCATACAGATTGGTTTTCTCTCCCTGGCTTCAGTGATTTGTCACTGATTCTGTACTGAACCATTCTTTTCAATGGGCTTTTTAATACAGTTTTTCCCCTGATCCAATGTTATCAGAACAGGTTCTAAATTGACCACTGATCAGTGTAAAATAGCTCATTGAATAGAATGGGTCAGCAAGACATCAGTGACAAATCACTGAAGCCAGGAAAAGAACCAATCTGTATGTGTCCATAAGCCCAAATGGGTTCAGTGAGAAAGCACTGATGTGAATAAAGACTGTGTCCACCCTAAGAGAAGGTCACTTTAAATTCACCTGTAAAGGTTAGAGAGAATTTTAGGTTCATCCTGAAATTTCACCCACAAGCCTAATTTTTTGTGTGTAGTATATATTTTGTCAATATTCTGCGGAGGCTGCCTTCATACGTGGCAATACAATAACTGAGGATAGGAGATTTGCCTAATTACATTGCTGTTAACTTCACGTTTGTAAACACAAATGTTAACACAGCCTTTGGATTAGTTTACCCGCTCTTGGGGGTAGGGGGGTTCTTGGACACATACGGAGCTCCAATTTTTTTCTGATTTCTCTCATTGGTTTCAATAAGGTGTTGGATAGGATCAATGAAACGAACATGTGGTTGCTAGTATTGGCTTTCAAGGCTGCAGCCAAGTATCATCTTCATGGTAAAGGCAGTATTTATCTCTGCTCGACCGATTCTCTACCCACGTTATACAGATATACTTATATTGGGGAAGTAACATTTATAAATCAAACTGTGAGCGCGGCCAAGTATGTTATTGTGTCGCTGCCTCATCACTTATTTTAGGTGCTCCACCAGGTTACATGTGTTACTGGACGTGTAGTCTGTTCTCAATGACAAGTGTAAATCCCAACATGTCATTTCAAGGCAAACCAAAGTGTGGATGCAAATGGAAGTAGTACTCACCCTTCCCAAAACTAACTTGAAGTGTCACTCCATGTACCCAGTTTAGACATTTAGCAGATAAATAACCCACAGTTCTGCTGGGCTTTCCTCCATGTGTTCCATAGGTAATGCTAAGTAACACAAAAGTATCTGAACATGTGCCCCAGATTCATCACCCAGCATCGGCTACTGTGATAGCTTTGGCATAAATTGGTTCCTAGCCAGTAGTAGATCTGGCCCAAAGTCTCCTCAGAAGGTTACCTGCACATAAAGGTGTGTGATATCAGCCTGCACACTGTCTTCTATACTGTCCAGCCATACACCCTGCTCTATAATTTGCATCCCGTGCAGTCAACTCACACATGGAGTCCACATAAATACATGAGGCCGTCTACCATCAGCCAAAACCAATATAGGTACATGTGCATGAGGCCTAAAAGGACAAACTGCAGCAAAACTTTCAAGAATAAAGGGGTTGTCCATTTTACATCTCGTTTTTGTGTAATGTGTGTAGGACAGGATATTGGATGTATATTGGTGTTACCTTTTAATAGTTCTGTGCTGCCTTTCTGAAATTTAAAGTAAAGCCCCTGGTTCAGAAATGTCTTTTACCTCATCAGCCAGACATGACTGTCCATAAAATGGCCGTAGATGGGAGGGTCATGTGATCTCTATCTGTCCAGGACCTTATGATAGTATTCAGTGTCATTACTGTTCTCTCCCTTATACTGTCACTATGACAGTGACAGGGTAAAAAGTTATGAAGGGAGAAGATAACTGATTGATAAGACGCCCCCTGTCTACAGTACAATGGAGTGACAGTAATGAGGCTGAATACTATCATAAGGTCCTGGAAGGTAGATTGGTCATGGACAGTAAGACATCACATGGACAGGAATAGCAGCTGATGAGGTAAAAGACACATTACAACTAGGAGCTTTACTTTATATTTTGGAAAATTCAAATTTTTGATAGATGTATATTTGGAGATTACCTAATCCTTATCTTACCTTATCCTGCCCCCATATACATTTGTGGAAAAAAACACACTCTATAAGATTAAATAAAGCACATCACCCTCTTGATATCGCGTTATGAGGGCAATTCATACTGGATTCGTTAATATAAAGTTTAGATCTCATTGCCAGTTCTCCCATGATCATATGCCAATAGTCTTTTTCCTATAGCAAATATTTATTAAACCCTAGTAGTTGGTGGATGGAGTTGACCACCAAGGTTTTTTTTTTTCCTTGTATAAAGAAACCCAAAAACATATATAAAAAGTTACACATACAATAAAAAATAATCATCAAGAATCATAATTTGCACAACAACCACAGAAACTGAAATATAGCCGCTTACGATTTTTTTCAGCATAAAATAAAAAAAAAAAACAAATGGATATTAAAAGAAAGTTTCTTTTACTGTACATAAACATATTTTGTTTTGTCACTGACATAGCTGAAATGTGTCATCTGTATTTCCCCATTTAAGAAAGCTTGTATCAAAACCCACAAGGTGGTTTCAATGGATTCCAATAGTAGATATTGGTATATATATATATAAAAGGCATTGTACTCGGGATCAATACTGTACGGCAGGACTTCTGCCTCATACGGATTATGGCACACTGAAGTAACACCACATACAAAAGCCACACAGTCTCATGACACCCCTGTACAAATGACTGGGTGCAGGGGACCCCCACACACATACGCACTCACACAGTGTCTTCTATCAAAGTGCTTTTTTCCCCCCATCTTTTGACACTTTAGATATGACTATAAATACTCCCGGAGTTGAGAAACTTTGCCATTGAGAAGTTCCTTAATAGCAAATATCATCGGATTAAAAAGACAAGTAATACTCAGAGACCCAGATCAAGGTAGATACAGAGAGATTAAAAAAAAAAAATATTAATAAAACCGTTAAAACACTAAAGTCTTCTCCCTCAAAGTACAAGTGTCCAGGAGCGGGAGAAAGCAGCAACGTTCCCTTCCTAGTACACTTATAGACATGGTCACTGTGAACCGAGGGAGGGCCTTTCGCAAGTTACCAGACACGGATAAGACCCCACTGCAGGTCCTTCTCACAATAATATCACCATTAGAGAGAGTTTAGCAGCACTTAGCAAATGTGTACAGTGCTTTCCTCCATGAGTGGTACATATGGCTGCCCCATCTTGTAACATATGGCGGCCAGGTCTTGTGCAAATACCACTTGTGGAGTGTTTCAGGGTAAAAGGGCAAAAATAATCTATGAAAGGCAAGATTCCCTCCCTCTTTTTGACATCACTTGGACCAGGGTGGATGAGGAGTGTGGGGGCAGTGTGTGTATATGTGTTACATGAGGGGAGGTATATTATACACACGCGGACACGTAAAGGGGCGTTTTAGCTTTTCACGGCTTCTTTTTCTTTGTTTTCTGTGTCTTCTGGGTAAGCGTGCCAAGTCAATCTCTCCTCGTAAAATGCAATTACTATTTGTGGACACTTCACATTGGCTTCTTTTGCTAGCACCAGATCTGCTTCATCAGAATCTTTCCTGCAATAGAAAATAGGAGGCTTATGTACAAGGTTATCCCTATAAAGTATGACCAGTAGTAATATTGTAATTAAAGGGGTTGCCAAAGTATACCAAACTTTAACACGGCAAGTATAAGACCCTAATAGGATCACCCATATTAAACTTACCCTGATAAGGCTTCTGGATCACATCCTGCTGGCCTCCAGAAGAAGAAGGCGGCCGTGAATTAATCACTGTCTACACAGCCCCATATCAGTGTTTGGTGGGGGTGTGCAAAGGTATGGGATATATCACATCAACCACTGATTATGGTTATGCTGAGGGGGTTTGCATACAGTAATGTCTACACGGCCTCTTCCATCCATCAGAAACCAGTAGAGCAGGAGTCCAGCTGCCAGGGTGGTCACATGACCTGAGGCTCCAGTTGCCAAACAAGAGACTTTAACAGGGGTAAGTATAATAATGATTACCCTACAAGGGTGTTAAATTTACCCTGTTAAAGTTTAGCATAAGTAGCCCACCCCTGTAACTATATTATATACAAGTATAGGCGGTCCTTGTTCAAAGGAAACCTACTATCAGATATCTATAAAGGTTGGTCTGATGGTAGGTTGCCACCTAAACTCTTTAGCTAATATTATCTACACTAAACTACAGCTTATCTTACTAATCTGCTCATTTCTGGAGAGGTTACTCGGGCTGGAGTAACCTCTCCGTGAATCGGGAGCAAAGCCTACTCCATGCCACAGTAGCCTCTGCTGTCCCTGCCTACCTGCTCGTCCCATGGCACGCTGTCTCACTGACTACGGGTCCTAGATGCCACTATGTGCATGCGCTCTGCAAAGACTCATATCTATGCACATCAAATGCGCAGTAGCTCAGGTTTCGGGCCCCCCAGTCAGTGAGGCAGTGTGCTGGAAGGCAAGGACAGCAGAGGCTACTGGGGAATAGAGTAGCCTTTGCTCCTGCTCCTCGGAGAGGCTACTCCACGCCCCATTAGCCACTCCAGAAATTAGTTTATTAGTTAGATAACTTGTAGTTTAGTGTAGATATGTGTATAGTATTATCTAAAGATAGATTCTTCTGTGACCACTGGTGACGCTCTCTAGATACATTACTTTAGTCCCCGGCTGCAATGATCAGCTGTAAGGTGTCCGTAATGAAGTTTTATGATAATTTTTGTTCCGATGACAGCACAAAATTTTGAAAATCAAAGAAATTTGTCTGGAGCTACAATTAAAAAATATACCAGTTGCATACAAATTCAACTTAAGTACAAACCTAAAGAACCTTAATATCCCGGGGACTGTCGGTATACTACCTGGCACAGAGCTGGGCATGTCTTAAACATCATCATAATATGTAGTGTAATTTTCAGATGAAAAAAAGCTGAGTACAGCTCGGTCTATTTTAGTAAATATACACCACAGAAATCATAGGAAGAAGCTCCCTGCTTAGCAGCTGACACTTACCATTTCATTAGAAACATGAGCTCGCCGCAGGAATCTGTGGCCCCGATAATCTTTTCAGGTTCCAGTCCCCTTTCAAAACCTCGAGCAATGTCATTACTCTGCAACAGATTAGAAGATAGAAAAATCTTCATGACTAAACTGCAGGTAAGTATTGTATCACATGTAAGGAGCATCAAGAAACATCTCCTAAGCTAGAACCAAACGCATACCTAGACCGTCTTCCCTTAAATGGGATGGCGCCATCTCAGGCATTTATGGCATTTCCACAGCATAGTTCCCACTTCTATCTCTACCTGTGCCACAGCTACTTTGGATAGAGGTGGTTATACATACTGTCCTTAAGTCTCTGAAAACAGCCATTGACACGGCCACAGATATGACATCTGTATATGACATTTATGTGTCCAATTTGAAAATCCCATTAACCCCTGATGGACAAATATACTAGTATTTTAGGAACATGGCCTTACCTCTCTCCTCCTTTTTGCCCGAATCTCATCGCTCCCGGCTTTTCTTTTGGTGGTTTCCGTCTTGGCTTTGGGTTCGGCTTCTTTGCCTTTCTTGTACTTTTTCATAAATTCAGAGATCAGATCTGGGCAGTCGAGGTTCCCTTCAGGCTCCCATGTGTTATGTTCTCTGTTTTGGAGAACATTATATCAGATGAAACCTATATCTAGTAACTCGCCCTTCACCTGCACAAAATCATGTGTTCTCAGGCTGCAAACAGATTCTTGTCCTGTGTGTCATCAACGTGAGTTCTGCTGACATGCTGAAGACAGCAAGGACTGTCCGAAACACAATCTCGGCAAGGAATAGGACCTGCTCTTAGTTTTGTAGCCTGGGAAGTTTATTGAAACAGTGGCGACATATCGGTGTGAACCATCTTCATCAAGCAATTTAACAAGTGAACCAATCTTCACTTATTAAATTTATTCAATAGAAGCAGCCAACCACCATACTTGGTCATCCATGTCAGTGTTCAGTGTCTCACTCTGGTCATGTAGTGAGAGGGAATAGAGACTAATGACTGGGGTCCTTGTACAGGTGATAAATATCCACTGAGGGACAACCCTATGACATGCACGACTTACAAATCCCTCCTGCAATAACATCTTATCACTGGGTGTTCCAGATTCATTTTATAAGACAACCCCTTCAAGGAGTTGTTCATCCGATAACTTACTCCGAGAAGCCTTTCCATTTAAGGAGATATTCTACTTGTCCTTTGGCTACTCTTCGATCGAGGACCTTTTCTACCACATATTCTTCTTCTTCAGAGGAAGAGGAGGCGTCAGACGCTTGTTTGCTCTTTTTTCCCATGTTGTTGCTACTGGTCTCTCTCTCCTCTAAACGAACGGGGAGAAATGAAAAAAAAAATATATAAAAAATATATAAATTGGAAGTGAATATAAAGAAAAGAAGATATAACCAATTATTGATATTATACAAAGCAATAGACACTAAGTAATATTACATAAGTTCAAAGGCAGTGTCCAGTTTCACTAATTTGATATTTTCTCCAGGTGGTAGTAAAGTTAGTAATACTTAGCTCAGTCCTTGCCCCCAATCCAGCTCGGCTGCTCCTATCACCGGTGACTTTATGTCGACAACCACATGCCCGCCACTGCTGTTCACACCTCGTTTTAACCCTCCATTGTAAGGATACATTGGGTGGATTACCAACTTGTTTTTACGACAGAGCGCTAGGACCTATTCCACTAAAAGCGGGAGGCATCTCCCAATTGAGGAATATGGACAGTAACATCACATGGGACCTCCATAAGCATGCACTCAACGGAGGTCAGAGATGGATGCCATATAGTTGTATCTATAGCCCATAGGCTATTATGGCCTCCTCTGAGCATATAGGCTATTTTTTAATACCCCCTCGAGCCAATAGTGTTAAACCAGAATTAAAACATTCAAAAATGTAACAAATGGAATTTTAATATGCACGTTAATCAAAAGGTCAGACTTAAAAAAAAGGCAAGGATGGTGCCATGGGCTTTCCCATGGTGAGCCTATGTTCTGCAAGCCACATACTTTAAGTGTTTGGACCGGATGGAAATTATTCAACTCACAAACAGTAGGAAAATGTCTTCATTTGTGGGAATTGAACACAGATACAAGTAATAGGGGGCACGGACACAATGTACCCCACACCAGATCAAAAGGATTGTTCCCCAAATCATATAACCCCAGAAAGAAGAGGAAACAAAAAAACTAATTGTACAAAGCATAACATAACACTTTTTTTGATTAATTAAAACAAATCCATTTAAAAAGACAACATACACAGACAAATTCCACCAATGGTCAAAATGACTAAATACACATAATATATACATCACATTAAACCTGTATAGAGGTATAGAAGGTCTAGTCCTCAGAGCAAGTCAAGGGATTTGCTTACAAACAAGTATTGCACATTACCCAGAGGAATAACAGAGGACATGGGGGACACATACACAGGTATATACAGACTAAGGCCACATTCACACAGCCATATGGGGGAAAGTATGTACGGCCGACGTATATACACCGTATACAAGCCCCTCATAGCAGGAAATGGGCGCACGGCACGGTACACTACGCTACAGTGGGCACATCATCGTGTGAATGTAGCAAGGCAAAACACATGACGGGTGGTGTCCACTCTTGGTCCGTATATACCTGTGTATGTGTCCCTTGTCCTCTGTTATTCCTCTGGGTAATGTGCAAATCCCTTGACCTCAAGGACTAGACCTTCTATACCTCTATACAGGCTGCTGGGATCTATGTGTTATGTATATTTAGTTATTTTATGTTTTCTACATTTTGTTTTTTAATTTGTTTCTTAATTTTGTAATTTGTGGGAATAGTAAAAGCTGGACTACCCTAGACTTCTACTAATACCTAGTTGGCTGTAACCAGGTAAGGGCCAGTTCACATCTGCGTTTTGCTTTTAGTTTTGCAACGTTAATAACAGATGACTGACAGATCTGTTTTTCTCCATTATTTTCAATAGATTTGTAATGGTGTC
Organism: Engystomops pustulosus; assembly: GCA_019512145.1. NCBI lineage: Eukaryota > Metazoa > Chordata > Amphibia > Anura > Leptodactylidae > Engystomops > Engystomops pustulosus. The sequence goes on from CM033642.1 coordinate 32,433,715, forward strand.
CATTAGTATCTGTTTATACATCATCCGTTATTTGAGCAGATAGTTGGACGTAAACTACAGCACTATGATGTCCATCTGAAGTTACAGATAGCTAATGAAAGACTTATTTCCATCCCTAATTTAACCCCTTTACTATGGCCATATGGTTACTTACGCCCTATCTGCACATGCCCTGTGTAGATGGCATGTACAATAAATATATATATACACACACACCATGACAAATTTTAAACCGTCATATCTCCTGATCTGTGGCACCTAGAGACACAATTCTGGTGTCCTATTAAAGAGGAGAATCTCCTTAATGATATATCAGGACTTTGTTTGTAGGTGAAAAAAACCCTGGAGAAATTTACATTGTAAATCAGTTTCCTTTTTTTTTTAACTGGAAAAAGAGTAGTTCAAGCTTCGTCATTTCTGGCATCCAAAAAACGGATGACATCAAAAATTGCATTGATTTCAATTCTATTGAACTTTTTTAAGTGGAAGCTAGAAATGGAAATCTGAATGGAGCCTAACGGATATTAATAGGAGACAGTTTTGTTTTTTTTAAACTGATTTGTCAAAAAAAAAATCTGATATTTTGCACATTTAGTGTCTGTTAATACATTCATTAAAATTACAATTGGCTATTGAAAAAAAATGGAAACTGAAAATCAAAAATAAAGATGTGAACTTAGCCTAATTAATTATTAACTTTAATGCATCCTGGCTTCCAACAAATGGTCAGACCTAAGATAGTGTTAATATGCTGTGTTTAAAAATGCAACGTTATCTGGCAAAATTCATGTTGCTCATTGCCAAACACAAGCGTTTAGGTATAAGTGTATCTGTGAAACAGAATTCAAATCCAACGTGTGAAGCAGACCGGTGATAAATGGTTCGCATGCATCTATTACGACCCATCTTTTCTCCTGGTGCGCTGAACTCAAATTTTGACTATAGCGCCCGACATAACATTATAAACTGAAAATAAGTGATTGTAATTGGCCAGTGGTATATGATTTATTAGGATAGAACTGCCTTCTCCTTTTTATAGGTCTCAGTTAGACCTTATATACATTACACCCAGCTCCTTATACAGGAGGCTAGTTGCTTCCTCCATTATATTAGCTCATGGATGTTGTACAGACAGTATTCTAGACACAAAAGAAATTATTGCTACAATGTCCAACTATAATATACTTTCTGCCATCAGGTAACATGCACCCAGGGATGGAAGGGTTAAGCTAGATGTTCCCCTCCTCCTCCATCTGTCTGTGAGGAGAGAAGAGCTGCAGAAGCAGCCTGGCCTCCCTTCCCCCCACAGGTTGGTGGGGGAGGGAAAGGAAATGGATACAGCAGATACAGATAGAGCCTCTGTAGAGGAGAGCGGCCACATTACATAGGCAGGAAGCCAGACATGTCCTACGCCATGACCATCCCCAGCTGACTGCAGAGGGGACCCCTACATGACATTACGATAAGTGGTCTCTACAGAGGGCCTGTGCACATGTGATGGAACTAAAAAGCTGCTCTGATAGAGGCGGTGGTCTGCTCATAGAGAGGTTTCCCGTGTAGGCAGCAAAGTAACATTTGGTGATATAGGATGTGGCAGTGCCTTGAACTTCTAACTATGTATTGGCATCACTGTTTTAGGCCGCAGTGACACAATGCTTTTGCATCGCATCTAGAAACTCATCACATACACGTGCGTTTTAGGAGGAGTTTGCTATGCAAACACATAGTAAGAACTCAGACATCAGCAGTGTCTTTATATCCCAACTTTACTTCCATTGACTTGAACTGGCGACATAATAGGGATCTAGGTGAATAGAGGGATTTTTATATGAAAGAGTAGTTATAGTAATGGATCAGTGCCCTAAATGAACAGTAGGTCGATTTTGATGCAAATTTTGTTGGTGAAAAACTGGTACAGCCATAAAATCCATACGAACATACCCTAATATATCAGTGTTTGTCCTAAAACACAGACTGTACAGAAAACTGGTGGAGAAGGCAGAATGAAATCTTCCCAACAGTTTTATGTTATCCTAGAATGAAGACTGTTGTACTGATATGTGGAGTTTCTTTAGTAAAAAGGCATGAGACACTACTGGCACATCATGTAGATTCTTGTGGGACTAGAAGACTATTTTGAATCTTTGGGATTATCCTAAATCTCCTCCAACAACAGATGTTTGCATTAAGGATTGGGCCTGATGGATTTCAACAAGGCCATTCCTCTGTAGGAGGGAAATCACTGCCAGTCGTATCCGACTTTTTCCTTTATCCCAATGGAAAATACAGGCAGGTTCAACTTATACACAGGGCAGAGAAAGGGCTCATCACATTAATTCCCTGCCTTAGGCTTCCTACTTGTGTACAGGCCGCAGACTATTGGACATTGGAGCGTGAGGTCCGCTTATTTACTGATGCTGATAGAAAAGGGTCCCCGAACCGCAAACCTGGACATGCACATGACAGGGAAAGGAAAACCATTTTTGCTTAAAATTTTTCAATAAAGTTGGTATGGGATTTTCACATACTCCCCCCATACACTTCTATGGCCTCACGGCGCCGTACGGGAGCGGTACGGTGCTGCACACATGTCCTATCTTTCGACGGAATGCAGCGCCGTACACTGTGTATTCCTGCGCTCATAAGCCGTACTATGGTACCGCGGGCTTACATCGTGTGAATGTAGCCTAAGGTCGTGGGCTACACAGTGGCACTGGCTGAGAACTCCCAAAGCATGTCTGGTAGAATCAACATCAACTTATGGGAATACATATTATGATACTACTACATTCTGTTGTGCCGCTATGGTGGCATTAGATACTGGAATATCTAAAGAGATTGTATGATCTGACTGGCCGACCAACGGGAGTGAGGGGGGTCCCTGCATAGCCGGCCACGGGAGCGAGGGGGGTCCCTGCATAGCCAGCCACAGGAGTGAGGGGGGTCCCTGCATAGCCGGCCACGGGAGTGAGGGGGTCGTCGAATAGCCGGCCACGGGAGAGAGGGGGGTCGCCGCATAGCCGGCCACGGGAGAGAGGGGGGTCATCGCATAGCCGGCCACGGGAGTGAGGGGGGTCGCCGCATAGCCGGCCACGGGAGTGAGGGGGTCGCCGCATAGACTGCCACAGGAGAGAGGGGACTCTCACCTACGCCAGAATAACCCCTTTTTATTCTTGTGAAAAAAAAGACATAGAATAGTCAAAAATGTGAACATATTTTGAATAAAATGGCAGAATTCTACCATCCTAAAGACCTAAAAAAATCACAATCATTGTACAAAACATGAAATTAAATCTACATTCAGCATGTTGTACCTGTGGGGGTCTCAGTGACGTCCATTATCTACGTCTGATATGGGTTGAGCCGGAAAACTTAAGTTGTAAAAGAAAAAAAAAAACATTTGACAGATATTCATGTGAACGGTATCAGGTCATGGTATAACAAGCGACGCTCCTATCTGGAGCCATTAAAACCAGGTTATGAGAGAATTACATTACAACTGCTTTGTAAGGGGTTGATTTACCATGGAGTTCCCAAATAAACTGGTTTGAAAGTCTCCAAGCCAGAGCTCCACATTAATAATCATACATAATAATACATCTCATATAAGGCCAACTCAGTGATTATACACAAACAACCTTAAAAATGCAATTTATTACAGGTATTACATAAAACGCGTGGTCAGATTTGCACCATTCTGAATTACATGCACCTTTCTAAGGCCCAGTTCACACCCGCTTTTGACCTCACTTATTCAGTAACTAAAATGATTATAACAGAAGTGAATGGATTTCAATGGCTTTTAATGGCTTCCATAAATTGAGCAGAAAATTGAAATAAAACTGCAGCGCCATTATTTTCTGTCTCAAGTGACGGCAGATAGTAATGGAGGTCCAGACACAGGTTCTGTTTTGTCTAGGAAAGGAAAAAAAGTCTTACTTGGTGTTCAATATTCGAACTTTTTTATTACACCTTTTAAAAGCACCAAAAATTGGTGCAGAAAAAAACACTTAAAAAATCTGTAAAAGAACTTTTCATCTGATTTGCACAAATCTGTGTGCCCTATATAAATAAAGGAATTATTATTATTATAAAATGTGTGCAGATTTATCAATAACGCATAACACCAACAACTATCCCCCCCCCCAACCCCCAAAAAAAAAAATCAGCAAAATGAAACAAACACAGGAAACAAATCATACATGTCTGCCCTAAACTTAGAAGGTGTTACTCCAATCCAGGTAAGTCTATTTGTCCTAGCATTAAGAATCAGCGGACACTCCCTAGAAATGCAGATGTGATAAATTGCGGTATTTTATTTGCTCTTCAGTCTGGTTTTGGTTTCTTGATTCTATTCAGAATAAGATTAACATGTGAATAAATATCTAGGTTGGGTATAGGTCCCCCCTGGTCAGGTGTACACAATGAATCAGTGACACTACATACTACAGTAACACATATGTAATGAGGAAGGGGCAGAGCTCTCTACATAACAATACAGTCAGCACTTGTAGCATCGCACATACAACGTATAACAATGGCATAGAGACGTCATGCTGGCCATATTGTGTGCGACAAGAGCAGGCGTCACCACAAACAATCTGCCCTGCACCCTCCAGACCAGCAGTGGTAGATCGGTGATGACTGCCCATTATATTAATTCCATTTACACGTGCCAATCATTGTGTGTACAGGGGGTGATTGATCAATAACGCAATCACCTGTCCCCGTACTGTCTGGGGGAGATGCGCTACTTATTATTTGTATCCACATAAACAATGTAACCAGCCAAGAAATAAGCGTGGCCAGACAGAGTGATAACTAAGATGTGTCTCCCAGTAATACGTGGAGCAAATTAATCATGAGAAGATATATTACTGCAGTTTTTTTTAGCATCATAGGAGCTCTTTAATTGTCAGATATATCATAGTGACTTATTACAGCTTGATAAATGTGGTACATGAGGTGTTAATGTCTGCAGTCCATATGCAACAATTTAGTTTAAAAGTTGCCAATGTTTCCAATGTATTTCCTGTGCCACTGAGATGCTTGAGTGGATTTCTGATAATGATACATCCCGTCCCCCTGTGTCCAGGATGCTGCCATCACTCTGTGCAGATCCATTACTGGAAGGATTTTTAGTTGTGCAGCCCGAGGGATCTCCTCTCCCCGGACATGAAGATTAGATGATGAGGAGCCTGTGATCCCCTCCCTTCCTACAGACACCTCCTGTGGGGTTCTCCATCGTCATCCTCCCCCCTCTTCTGAATTTTGGTAGAATTAGAATCAGAAATAAGTCCCGGTGCAGGGAATTGAGCCGAATCACAATACTACATACATTTTCCATCTATGGTCAGTCCATGTATTTCTTGATACATACAGGAATAGATCCTAGCGCAGCTTTGTAGGAACCACGACTATGTGGAGTAGAATATGATAAAGTGTTTGGAATCAGATCTTGTAAAGCAAAGATTATTTACAACTGAACTACTACAGCTATATATAACACAGTAGTTCTGGGCTCTTCCCATCACTGTAATAATGGCTGACGTCTGGCATATACTGTAGGCTTTGCCGCAAGCTTTCATGTGCATTGTAATAAGGAGATGTGTAAGGGCCAGTTCACACCTCTGTTATTTCATCAGTTGTTTGTGGAGACTACACAGATATGGAAAATGTTATGTGTGTTAACCACGCTTGATACAAAATGATTGATGAAACAAGCAAGATGTGAATAAGGCTCAGTATCTAGGCGCACACATCCATAGAGCGCAATTATCTAATGGAGTCTCTCCTATGGGGATGGCCTATGTACATGTATCCCATATACCAGTGGTGGCAAACCTATGGCACGGGTGCCAGAGGCGGCACTCTGAGCCCTTTCTGTGGGCACCCAGGCCATCACCCCAGAATGAAGTTCACCAGACAGAACCTGCCTGCAGAACCTTCCTACAATGATAGATGAATTTGCCCTCCTCCTTTTAACTGTGTTGGTGTCCTTGGGAGGCTGAAGGATTGAAAGTTGTCAATGAACAAGGAGAAATAAATTACTGCTTAAATTGCTGCGCTGGCACTTTGCAATAAATAAGTGGCTTTCGGTTGAAGTTTGGGCACTCGGGCTCTAAAAGGTTCGCCATCACTGCCATATACAGTTCCTTCCTTACAATGGGACTCTATTCTCCACCGTGTTGGTCTACGCAAGGTCATACATTTCAGCCATCTGTCTAGGTGTTGGTGGGGGTTATGTAGAGGGGTCAGACAGCCATAATACATCCATATCATAGATAATGTTATGGCTACAAATCACATCCCAACTGTGGATGAAATGCCTCAGCGTTACATTAGCCCCTACTACAGTGATGTCCTCTATTCAGGGGAATTGGCATAATGCAGAAAAACAACTTTAAATGTTGCGTATAAATGACCTGTAAGGCTTCATGGGACCGGAGAAGAGTCACACCGAGACGCATGACTCTCCTCCAACCCCTTAACTCCATACATATCATCTAAATACGGTGTTCAAATTTGTTTTTCAGCATAATTGTGATGTAATAGAATATATTGATCCTGTATAACAGGTTGTGTTGGTTCTAAATCCTCATGAAAGGTTTCCTTTAGGCCCCAGGCACACGACCGTATGGTCTTTTCTGTTCTGTATATACAGCTGTATTCTTGCCGTAAATATGGTATCCATATAAAATATGGTGGGCTGGCAAATGATGGCTGACAGAACGCAGCTCCCACTGGTTCTGAATGCGGCAGCATGCGGTGCACAGCTGTATGCAGCATGTATTTAGCCCACATTTTATATGGTCCCATTGACCGTATGGAACTGAAACAGAATTATATAGATGTATTTTAATAATAGTTTTCCCCCGTTGGTGTGAATTGTACATAATCTTTCCCATTTAGTAGATGTACATGGACGTATAATTGTGTGTGTGTTATCTGGCTGGAGTTTACAATTTACATGTAGGGCTATAGGATAATGTTGGGGACATAAAACTAACAATGTCATGCGCCAACATCACATAAATGCCAGGCACATGAAAGCTTGCCATCATAGACCACATGCAGCAGCGCCTTATATGCAATTTTTGTATCTGTCGCTCGATGGTGGTCGGTCTGTGTAGCGAGCGCTGACCAGATTTCACGTGACTGTGAGCAGCATATTTGTATATGATGTAAGGAGACACTTCTTTCCCTGCTACATTCATGATTCCAGTGTCACCACCGTTGTTCTCATGGAAAGAAGGGACTCCTTGCATCAAATCACTGTAATGTTTGGGAGTCCCATCCTTTGCACTATGGCAGCCAAGAAACGTTATGTTTTTTCACAGACTGACCACCACATTTGGACTTGCCATCCAAATCGGATGGATATACTGGGCCTGTCATGGCAACACAGAAGTCACTCTTTCCGGGAAGCACCATGACCCTGTGATCTGTAGCACCTTCCATGTGATGAATTGATACATAGCCATAAAGGTAAAATACCGCCAAATAGCAAAAAGATTGGAATGGTCTGCGACCTGCACCAAGATCCAGTTCCCATCCGTGCTCAGCCTTCTGGGTTTTTTTCCTCCCCAATCTATTTCCATACCGTTTTTTTTTTACACCTTTTATTCGAAAAAGGTTGAAAAAAAAATTAAATAAACAGCTAGAAAATAATGGAAACCGGAAACTAACTGGCACTAATGGAAAGCATCTTATCCTTTATTAACGGATCCATATAAAGCTGAGCTATTACTGCATCCGTATTCTGTAACATCTGTTTAAATTACAGGTTGTGTGTTTGTGCGTGTGTGTGTGTGTGTGTGTGTGGGGGGGTGCGTTTTTACATTTTTTTTAAAAAGCAAGACAAAACGCAGATGGGAAGCGGATGGTGCCTACACTGGGGGCAGGTCAGGTCATCAATTTAGTTTTATTGGTGTGACCACTGCCCATCATTGTACGTGCTAGAGCAGTCCTGCTGTACAGCAATCCCCCCATTCACACATGCTGGGAGTAGTAGTGTATATGCTAGAGCAGCCCTGCTGTACAGCAATCCCCCCATTCACACATGCTGGGAGTAGTAGTGCATATGCTAGAGCAGCCCTGCTGTACAGCAATCCCCCCCATTCACACGTGCTGGGAGTAGTAGTGCATATGCTAGAGCAGCCCTGCTGTACAGCAATCCCCCCCATTCACACATGCTGGGAGTAGTAGTACACATACAGACACAATCCCCGCCATCCCCCGGTACCTGCTGTCTGCACGCCTTCTCCCTGGCACCGGCAGCCGCGCTACGCCCCGCCCCCTGTGCAAGAAGCCGCTAAGGACGGCGCCCTGTGATTGGCTCCTCGTCCTGATCAGACTCCCCCTCCCCCCACACAAGTACCGGCACCGTCTCCTATCAATGAAGCGCGGTTTATCACACGACCGCTACACCGGGAGCCGGCACTGCTAACTCACCTTACCCAAAGACAACCGATAACCTCGGCCTCACTACAGTACCACTGCCGCTACCGGAGAGGAGCTCTGCGCAACGACCAAACCCCGCCAAAAACAACGCAAGGCGCGCATGCGCAGTAACTCCCCCACTTCCTCCCCGGTGCGGTAACCTACAATACGCCGAGACCCCCACCACCCAGTTATAGAGAATGAACCCATTCAGACAGTCACTACCCCGGGACGGATAGCCCGCTCATAGACATAGCGCCACCGTGCTTTACACTACACAAAGACTAACGATTAAAATATTGACTGACAGCCTCTTAGACCAATCAGATAAGCGTCGTTAATGGGCGTCGCCAATTTCCCTTTGACGGTAACAAAAGGGGCGTGTCGTTAATGTTTCTCCAATCAGAGACGAGACACGTGTTCTGTTAAGGCCATTCACATGCGGCGGAAATAGATGATGACCAATAGGAAAAGTGTGGGCGTGTCCAGACGGGCTAAATAAGTGGTTTTGTCTGTGCCGTAGTCCTGAGTCACAGAGGAGTCGTCTCTCTTTGGTCGTTGTCGGTTCGGGAGGAACATCGAAGCAGCCGCCATCATGCACAAGTCTGAGGTAAGGGATCACTGCGGTATAACTGTGCGTGCACTCGCAGCGGTTTAATTTTTATTTTTCTTCTCTCTTTTTGTATTTTACTTAAGTTTTTTTTTTTTCTTTAATCTTTTGCGTCTCTCGGTGTTACCGGCCCCGTGGTTTATACGTGTGTTCATGCAGCGCTTGGTTAGGCCTAAGATCGCCGCCTATTGAACCTGTGTGAAGGATGACTATGAGTCAGCAGTGCAGGCCCGGCTTTGTGTGCCGCCATCTTGTGCGGCCTAGTCCTCCCCTCCACGTGTGCAGCGGCCTTCCTCCTCGCCGCCTTATTGTTACATAATATCTAGCTGGATCGTTGTTCCTATAGTTTAGTTACATATATTATTGCTTTTTATGGCTTTGTACATGCAGCAGCCAATCGGATGGCAATTTTTATTTCCCGTTTAGCTTATTGTAGTGAGACCAGATGTGATTGGCTATTGTGCACTTTTTTTTTAAATTCCATTTTGTATCTTTATTAATTGTAAACTTGTATTGTATTTCAGTCACCAAAGGAACCTGAGCAGCTCCGCAAGCTGTTCATTGGGGGCTTGAGCTTTGAGACCACAGACGACAGTCTCCGCAACCATTTTGAGCAATGGGGAACCCTGACAGACTGTGTGGTAAGTGACCTCCATTATTATCAGAAACTAGACCTAAATGTACACAATATGAGTTTCCTAAGTATCTGTATTGTGTAAAACTATCACTTGGGGCTCTTTCAAAGGGATTCCTATTGTTGCACAGAGACCAGCTACTACAATGTGAATGGTTTCTTACCCTTCCATCGCCCTTGTACGACTATTTTCGGTGCATATGATTGGATTTGCCTATAAATTAGAAGCAGTCACTCCATTATTTCTTTGGGAAGCATATTGCTTATGTGATAAGTTCAGTTTGAGAAACACTGTGCAGTTGTGGGATTTCCAAATTCACTCCAATGCCAAGCAAGGGTGTTGGGAGCAAATATTAAAGGACATCAAGCACCACAATGGACTGAGGGGACTCTCAGAATCATTTGCATCTCCATCCTGATGGTAGTTTCCCTTTAAGCTTCCCTACACTTTCAATGGATCAAGTAAAGCCTATAACTATGACTGTTGAGTGAGCTTTGCTCTTGGTATTATTTGGGGGGGGGGTGGTGGAAGCAGGACAAATATTGGTTATTGATTAAAGTTCTTCTACAGCTTTTTTTATATTGAACTTGGTGTGTTTTGTATTCAAGGTCATGAGGGATCCAGGCACAAAGCGTTCCCGTGGGTTTGGATTTGTCACTTACACTTCAGCTGAAGAAGTTGATGCTGCAATGGATGCCAGACCTCACCGGGTAGATGGACGTGTGGTGGAACCAAAACGTGCTGTCTCCAGAGAGGTAACTGTAACTTGCTTTCCTACTCCCAGAAAGTGTAATTCATCAATTTGAGTTCAGACTCTAAAGAAGCATTTGTGTTATAGGATTCACAAAGACCTGGGGCACATCTCACCGTCAAAAAGATCTTTGTTGGGGGAATTAAAGAAGACACAGAAGAGCATCACTTAAGAGACTACTTTGAGAAGTATGGGAAGATCGAGGTGGTAGAGATCATGACTGACCGTGCCAATGGCAAGAAGAGAGGATTTGCTTTTGTCACATTTGAAGATCATGATTCTGTTGACAAGATAGTTAGTAAGTGCAGTCGTTTTTTCTTTTGTTTAAAAGGTTCTCTTGTAATCTTTGTTTGATGCTAATCTGACTCCTCTGTCTCTTAGTTCAGAAATATCACACTGTCAATGATCACAACTGTGAAGTAAGGAAGGCACTTTCAAAACAAGAGATGGCTTCAGCATCTTCCAGCTCAAGAGGTGAGTTTCTTGCCATGTTGTACATCCTTTGATGTAGAACCAATGTGCTCTAGGCCTCTACCCTCCAGCTTCATACAGTGTTAAACAATGGAAGTTTGCTAATATTCATAATTCTCTCATCCAGGACGTGGTGGTGGTGGAGGAGGAAACTTTGGAGGCCGTGGTGGCTATGGTGGAAACGATAACTATGGTGGAGGACGCGGAGGAGGAAGCTTTGGTGGTAGAGGAGGTAAATTCTTCTTAATAAAGATTTTTGTGTTTTACTGTCCTCGAAGACATAAAGCTAATCATAATTTCTGCCTGCAGGTGGTTTTGGTGGTGGTCGTGGCGGATACGGAGGCGATAACTACAATAATAATGGGTTTGGCAATGATGGTGGATATGGCAACAACCCACCTTATGGTGGAGGCAGTCGAGGATATGGTGGTGGCCAAGGAGGTGGTTACGGTGGAGGAAATGGTGGCGGATATGGAGGAAACGGTGGTGGTGGCGGCGGTGGTGGATACAATGACTACAACAATGGAGGCGGAAGTGGAGGCAGTGGATTTGGTGGAGGCAATGGTAAGTGAGATCACTGAAATTTTAATTGAATTGCTGTTCTTAATAAGGGTTTTACACTTTAAAGATGAGAGTGTTTGTTTTGTACACACATGCTATCTGGAACACTTGGGGCTAATGCATATTACTTTTAGGTAACTTTGGAGGAAACAGTGGTGGTGGTGGAGGCGGAGGATACAGTGACTTTGGCAGCTACAACAACCAGTCCTCATCCAACTTTGGACCCATGAAAGGAGGAAACTACAGCGGTGGAAGGAGTTCTGCACCTTATGGTGGTGGTAAGTTTTTATAAATTTGCAGAAATCACAATTTCTTATTAAAAACTAATAAACCGACGACTGGGCCTTTCAGTTTATATTCAGTCCTCCACTCTGTAAATACATTGCAGTATTTGATTCCCAATTGCTCATACTTTAAGTTGCACTAGATTTTTAGTAAAATTTTGCCTAGTGGAAATGTCTAGAGGACCAGCGGGCCATATTTAATACAGGAAATTTTGTCTTCCTGCAGGTGGATACGGTGGCGGCAGTGGAAACGGTGGCAATTATGGAAGCGGCAGACGATTCTAACTGGTATGTTCAGAAACGATTTTTGTCAACTGGTTGTTCCTGCTACACGCAGAATAGGAAACTTGCGTTCCAAATGTTGCAGTATGTGTAGATTAACGTACTTGTTCCATATTATTCAACAGGAATCAATGCTTAGCGAGAGAGGAAAGCCAGGCAAGCGACAGGTTACTACACAAGTTTGAAGTCAGCCAAGCACAGTTGTGGCAGGGCATAGCTGCTACATGAAGAAATGTTAGCAAATCAGAATTACGTGTGAGGAAAACACAGGACTTTTCATGACTTAATTATGAAGACTTTGAGTTTGTTTTGTAAAGTGTCAAGCATTCCTAGGAGTGGGTTTTATTGTATAGGACTTTTATAATTTTATTTTCTGTTCAAACTGTACACTGCGTCTTGACTTTAATAAATGTGTCCTTTTTTATAAGTGTGTATTTAGAGGACATTCCTTTTCTTGGTGGTTTAAGTCTCAGCTTGAAGTGAGGCTGGTAGATATAAAGGGTGACAGGAAATGTCATCCACAGTTCTGCTAGTTGACTTATAAAGGTGACACTGTCCTTAATTAATTAGGGTAGAGGGCTATGAAACTTGAATATTAAATCAACTGGCAGCCAAATAAAGCTGAATAGGAATGAAAAGCAGTCCCTCAGATAAAATGGAGCCAAAGCCTGTGACTTTGTACTCTGGTCAGAAGTTTTAAGCAGATAATCTTCCAGCTCTGGCCTTTACACTGCTGCTGAGTTTAGTCTGGGTGCAACTCTACTAGCTGGCCTTTAGTAGTAATGCTCGCTAAAAAACTAAATGCACATGCAGAAGTGGGCAACTTTTTTTAACTAATTGATTTTAATACTTGGGGAACTTTTTTGGGTAGACAATCTGCCGTAAGAATGGTCCTCCTAGGCCAAGGCCATCTTACCTGTCAATGGGTTTTCTAGCTATGGCTAATTTTGGAGGAATTAAAGGTTTTAATTTCAGTCTTAGAAACATGGCTGTTTCTGTAAAAGTTGGTAAAGTCCAGAGCAATAAGTGGGTGCAAGTCCCTATGTCACCTGGCCAGAGGACCTTGGTAGAATAAGCGGCACTTCAAAATTGAGAGAATCGGGGTCATAATTTCCATGTAGCGATTGGAGACCAGCAGCACACGTGGCATTTTCTGGCAGTCTTTAAGCAGTGCATTAAACGTATGCATTTTTGGAAATGTTTGTTTTGTAACGCACTGCTTAAAAACTTCCCAAAATGGGTTTAAAACTCCATGTATGCCTTCAGTTCTACAATACTTTGTAGAACTGAAGGCATACATGGAGTTTTAAACACTCCATGATGATCTTCGGTAGTGATTATCTTCTGTGAACAGCTTATGTACATCAGATTGGGGAGTTTTAATGACACTTTAAAGCCCAGCAGACAAAGCTAGACCTGTTGCATCGTATACAAGGTGAGCTAGCATGGCGTTTGGAAGATGAACAGTTCAGGATCTGAGACTGCTAGCAAGAAAGATGTACTCCAGCTCAGACCAGTCTTGCTACTAAGCATAGCTTGTATCCAGTAAGATAAGCTGACATTTTTACAACTAGCAAGATAAAGGGAAGTCTTCAGCACATCGGAAGGAGGCAGACCAGAGTACAGGACCTTCATGTTAAGCCTAGCATGCAGTACCAGCCACGAGGGGCAGTTTTGTTATCTTGTAGGTAAGAACAGTATTTTCTTATGTACTACTTTATGATCAGCTGTACAGGGCACTTTTCTACAAAAAGGTAAACTCTAAAGACCTGATATCCTGCAGCATATTTTCTTCCCATTTTATGTAAATTTCAATGTTATTCTCTAAGGTTGTCCCACAATCAATACATCAAGTATCTTATCAGATTGATCCTTGGACTCAGATATGTATGAAGCTTGTGGGGCAGCCCTTTAAGACAAAAGGATTGATGGCTTTTGTGATTTAAAACTTTAAGCCTTGGCTCAACTTAATCTGTAGATACAATTTCTAACTTTTTTTTTTTTCTATAGTCTTGTATAGCTTTGGGGTTATTTGACCTTGAGTTGCTTGCAATGCAGGCAAATATCTTTTCATAGGTCTTGTGTCACATTTTCATGATAATTGTCAGCCCCTTGTGTGATTCTGCATGTATCTTGGACCGTAGACTTGTTGCTTAATTGCTTCATACATAATCTATAGAAAGGACAAACTTTTTTGGGATGTATTCACTTTTTGCTCAAAACTGCATAGAATTCCAACCTAAAATGATATGAGGGGTAAAATGTGAAGACTGACTTGCTTTAATTTAGGTTTCTTGAGAGGAAAGCAGTCTCTCCCCCTCAAAATGTACTGCAGTTGCCATGCTGGTGTAGAATGGACTCAATATAATTTGAGTCCATGCAGCATCCTCGATATAGTTTTTATAGGATAAGTACCGTAAAAGCTGAGACACTTAATTTTAACACAAAACTGGGAAAACCTATTGACTTGAAAGCCAAGGGGGACATGCATTGGTCACATGCCCTCTAGTATAAAGCCAGCAGCCCCCTGCACAGCCTAAAAACCAATCTGTAGTTGCCTTTACGACGCGCCTGCAGGTCCTCCTGTGTTCAGCTCTGTGCAGTCCCATCACATGTGTGGGGACCTCAAGACTGAGCCGAAGATAGGACCTGCAGGGGTCGTCAAAGGTGAGAGACCCCATCAAATCTGGTATAAGCACACTTTTGTGCTGTAAAACTTTGCTTTATACTCCAGTATATACAGTATTTGACTGTCTTCATATTGAGTTGTACAGTCTGACATTAGGGAGGGGTCAGACAATGGGTTTAGAGATTCTGCTTTTGTATTGATAACTTGACTGACTTGCCTTGCTCCTCGCAGGTGACGTGAGGCTAGAAGTTGGTGTGCTCTCTGACTGTACGGTATCAGTCGACATGGAATCATGAAATAAAGCTTTTTAAGGTGAGTTATTGCCCATCCACTGAGCAGGGGGTGTTTAAGGCTGGTGCTGGAGATGCCCTTCCCTGCATGTATAGTATTTGTGCTGAGGTAACTGCTTCTGACATAGTAATTGTAATCACAATGTTAATTCTTGGTTTTTATAACTCTCTGCAGGTGATGTGGACTTGGTGAACCTGCAACTTTTCTTTTTTTTATTACATTTTTAAAAATTTTATTAAACTATTTTTATACTAAACTGGCCTTTTTGTGTATACCACTTTTAATGGGAAGTCATATGAAGTTTACAACAATTCATCTTAAAAAAAAAAAAAGGTCCTTGCTCCATATTTATCAAGGACACTTGGGCTGAGCAAGCAGTAGGCTGCGTATGTTCTAAGACAGTGTTAAGCATGTGTGTGATTCTTAGAGGCATTTATAAAGGGCAAGAGAAAGGTAAGATTGCACAGAAAAACAAATCTTCCCCCATCATTCATTTTAACACTTTTATAACCAACTCTATTCCACCTTGTTCGAAGGTGAGAACTTATTCCCTTAACGCTCTGCGCTGTAGCTCTACGGCGCAGGGAATGTATGAAGAGGGCTCGCAGGCTGAGTCCTCTTCATAAAAGGGTGGGGGTTGTTGCATATTGCAGCAAACCCCCACCGCTAATGACCGTTCTGTTGCCGCACTTAAGACAGCGCCGCCATCTTTATTCAGGGGTTGGCAATCGGTTGCCATGGAAGCCTCAGGTCTTCGTTTGACCCGAGGCTACATGGCTTCTGCAGATTCGTTACAATGAGCCAGTGGCTCGTTGTAATGAATGACCTGCAATAATCTGACCATCTGGGCATTTTGGGACAAAACCTAATCTGTCAAAATATAAAAACTGTCTTGGCTGGTGGTGACCTCCAAAACGGGAAATGGCGCCCAAATGTCCAAAATGCTACTTTTACACCTTTTTCACATCACATAAAAAATGGAATAAAAAGTGATCAAAATGTCACAGACCTCAATGGTAGCAAAAAATGACACCCAGCTCCGTACCCCAAAGTATGAAAAGTTTGTTAGCGTCAGATGGCAAAAAAAAAATTTTTGGTACATTCATTTAATTTTTGAATGTATTAAAACGCAATAAAACCTGTATAAATTTGGTATCACAGTGATCGTACTGAACCAAAGAATAAAGCTGAGGTGTTATTTGTAGTGCACAGTCGTAAAAACAGCCTACAAGAATGTGCGGTTTTTTTCTTTCAATTGTTCAACATTTGGAATTTTTTTCCAGCTTCGCAGTACACAGCATGTTAAAATATTATGGGAAAGTAAAATTTGTTACACACAAAATAAGCCCTCACACAGGTCTGTACACGTAAAAATGAAAACATGGATTTTTGAAGGTGGAGAGAAATGAGTGGAAAAACCCTGCATCCTTAAGGGGTTAAAAGGGGTTGCACCACCATAACACAGCTGTAATGCAGCTGATTGCATTGTAAAAAATATTTTCAACTTTTACATTATATATTTACATTATATAAAACAGAATATGCAGCCTTATTGAGAACTCCTTCTGTAATGGTTGCTGTGCCTGGCCATGTCTGCACACAAGTATTCTGTCAGCTGCTGCATATTCCGCTCACAGCTCCTCTCCACACAGATCAGCTGACGCACTGCAGCCGATAGTGAGAGGGGCAGAGTTTGGCTGTATACAGGAGTGATGCCTGTGAGCTCCACTACATACTGCAGTGCTTGTTGTGCACATCAAAGGTCAATGTAGCCTGCTATACAGAGGGCAGTCCTCCCCTAACATGGCTCATTGATGTGTAGCAGCAGCCCTTTGTAGCCTCCTGTGTGATCTAATGGTGGATACTTTGGGGGGAGGGAAGAGATTTAAAAAAAAAAAAAAAGTATCGGTTTGATCTGAGCACCCAAACCTCCAGCAGTCCTGTAAGTCATCATCACTGACTCTACCTCCTGTTCTTCACTGCTGTCCTGCAAAGGGCCCCCTGTCCCTGACTAGCAGGGAAGTGTCTAGAGATCAGAAACATGTGCAACACCCTCGCCACTGCAAGGCAGAGGAGTGGTTGCGAATACGTCCCACCATGTAGCTTGCGGCCTGTGTAGGGTCTGATTAGCCTCACAGCATGTCACTACATAACACAGATGAACTCTGCAGTGGTAGATCCTGCCTGGTAAGGCAGGAGTTAATTGCTTTATGTGATGTCATATGTGTCAGCCAATCACAGGTGTTATACTTTGTCTCTGTGAGCTGAGCTGTGAGCTGAGATGTAATTGGAGGAGTAGCCACCACCTGACCAGGGGAGTAATAAGATCCCTGGAAACTTCCAGAAGAAGTTAGTTATCTCTCAGAAGAGAGTGCAGTGTGAGGAGAGAGTTCACTCTCTCAGATTAGAGACTCAGAGGAGTCTGTGCAGTCAGCACACCAGACCAAGAGCAGGTGAGCCTAGCCCCTGCCTGAAGAGTGAAGCTAATAGCTAGTGAGTGAGGAAAGGGGTATCATCCTACCTTTAAGGGTGATACCTGAAGCAATCCAGGATAAAGCTGAAGCATCCTACAAGGACACAGCTACCTCCCAGCCTGCCATTGCATCCAGGCTGAGAATCCCTCCTGTGGCTCCCTCCAACTTGCATCTCAGCACTCCACCATCTTGTTAAAGGCACGTTGCTGATGTTCCTGTCGGTTCCAATAAAGAACTGTAAGTGTTTCTGTTCAACCTCTGCCTCCATCTGGTCCCTGCTACTACAGCTGCCATCATCACAGGCACCCTGTCCACCACACAGAGACTCATACTCTAGACACCAAAGGGTTGCCCCAGGGAGATCCGCTATAGCAGCCTCTCCCTCATCATTTCTTGCCAACACCACCTGCTGGAGACCTGCCAGGCTGTAGGACAGCCCTCCGGTTCCCCCATACCAAGCACCGTGACACAAGCGTGCTTAGGCCGCAACCGCCAGCCACTCAGGTACTGCGGGCCCCGGCTGTCACCAGGCCTCACCTCAAGGGCTAGGCCCCGGTGGGGGATGTTGCACATGTGAGACTGAGACTTTGTCACTTAGTTAGCAAAATAAGAACTAGAGGAACTTTTTGGGTTGATGGGTTTTTTCATCACGTTTTTCCTGCTGGAACTTTGGCTTATACATAAGTGTACGTATATGAACACTATACTGAGGAGTGACAGATCATATACATCTATCTCATATATACATATCACCAGTCAGTCCTTGGTATAGTGTATATATGTTACATTTTATGAGCAAAATAATCTCATAACAACCCTTCTGGATAGACAGTGAATCCTAGCTCAGCTTTATTTATATTTTTGTTAACAGATTTTAATTTACAGCTGAGACTAAGGTTGGAAAGAAGAACATGGTCCTCATTCACATGACTGAATGTGGAATGTATGTACACCCGCAAGCTTGCGACATGTCCTATCTTTCGCGGTGTACACGGCCCATATGGTTTTTCAACATGAGGCTGATATGAACGTTTCCCCTCTAGTTTTCCCTTCTTTTGAGGTCCACACCCTCAGGATATTCTTCTCATTCTCCCTTCTTGTGGCTGTAATTTATCATCCTCCTGGCTTGCCCTACCAGTTTCTTGACCACTTTGCTTCTTGGGTTCCTCATTTTCCTCTCTACTCTCACAACTCTGATTGTCCTACTCACCAGGAAGGGAACATCCTAGACCTGGTCTTTACTCAACCCCCTTCAGTCTCTGACTTCACTAATACTGCCTTTCCACTTCCAGACCATAACCTCATCTTTTTTTACTCTTAATAGTTGCTCTCCTTTACAGAAACTGCCCATTGACTCACCGTCTCACAAAAACTTTGCTGTTATCACTGTCCCCCATCTCCTCTCTCCCCTGTCCTAACCTGGCTACTAACCATTATAATCACAACCTCAAAGTGTCCTGGATGGGTTGGCACCTCCCTCAGTCTGTACATTTCAACATAGTCGTTGGCAACCTTGGCGCACTCCCCAAACCCGTTTTCTTCGGCAGTGCTCCATGAGTGATGAACGTCTGTGGAGAAAATCGTGCACATCTGCAGACTTTCTGCAAATTCATGCTTAGAATGTAGAACCCGTTTGGCGAGATGGAGGGCGGTGTTATATTTCACTAATTTAATATCCTTTGTCTCTAACAATCCTGAAATGCTCTTCGATAGTCTTCATTCCTTACAAACTCCAAAGGTGTAGCCTCTTTTACCAACCTTGAAGCTGAAGCTGTAGCCACCTAGAGGAAATCATATCCCAATCCATCAACTCCACTAATCCCCTTCCCTCTGCTACTTCATCCTGTTCACTCTCTTCCTTTGAGCCAGTAACTGAAGAAGTGTCCAGGCTCCTCTCCTCGGCTTGCCCCACTACCTGCACTAGTGACCCCCATCCCCTCACATCTTGTACAGTCTCTATCCCCAGTGGTCACTTCTCATCTCACTAAAATCTTCAACCTTTCTCTTCTGGTGTCTATCCCTCTTCCTTGAAGCATGCTGTTGTTACCCCTTTACTAAAGAAAGCTTCCTTAGATCCATCCAGTGCTGGTTTGCACTCCACTGCCCGCCGGAGAGGAGGAGGAGGTGGTGGTGACCCCTCCATAGAAAATAGCGCCGCACAGCTGCAGACACGGGGAAAGATAGATTGTGCTCCCATTGCCGTATACTGTATGTGGCCAATATATCCCCACAGATGGGCGTCTGAATAAGCCGATAGCATGCTCCTCCACTTAGGGTGCAGTCACGCGTACCTCTAGTGTATCATGGCAGGCCTTGGCCCTATTGAATGTGTTTCTATGGAAACAAAAGCGATCTGAAACCAGAACCTGGTGTTTCCATAGAAATGCATATGCAATCGGGCCAAGGTATGCTAGCATTGCGTTTGTAAATGTTTGGGAACTATAGGCAGCTCTGTGTCCTGGCAGATGTCACTCTTACTTTGCCCACCCCTGCTTTTTGAAGATGAAGATTTAACTAGGGAACTTGGAGTGGATGTTCCCATAGGGACCTATCAGGTAGAAATGGTGCAGTTCCCTCCCTGTGCAACAAAGGTTCTTTTTTTCCATGTAAAGTGGCACTTACCCTTTAATGATGAGCCTCCTTTCAATATATCACTAAACCATGAAAAAGCAAATACTGTTAGAGCTTAAACCTCTCTTAGGTTATGACTAAGGACCGTTCAAGGGCACCACACGTGTCAGTATTGCGTGCTATGTGTTAATTATTTGGAAGAATAAATATTGAACTTTTTAACACAGTGCTGGATCGTTTTTGTCCTTTTGGATTTATTCCTCTCAATATATGTTGGTGTATAAACTTGAGAAGGCTCTTGGAAACACTGCTCACTACATGACAAGAAAGCAGAGAAAAGGCACTGAGAAGCTGTTTTGTAAGTAGAAAACTTTTGTAATATACTTCTCACCAGATCGATTTATTTCTGAATTGATATTAAAAATGTCTGGAAAGGTTAAAAGAACAACTGTAAAGTATAAGAACTTTTACCTAATTCTGCATTAAGCTAAAATAACCAAATTTCTAATTTACAGTCTTTACTTATCTGCAGCAATTTGACTGCAACCAGGGGTTGTACCTGGTCCCTCTGGTTGGTTGCCATGGGAATCTGTATTTAGATGATAAGGTGGAGAGGAGGGTGGGAGCACTAAGGGATATGCACGTTCCTGATTAGTTGGTGCAGGGGGATATCAGTTTCGGGAGCAAGTAAAAAATACCTCTAGGACCTTGAGTGATGTCATAAGCATTTGACTGATCACATGCTTCGGGTCATCCAATTACAAACAAGGAATGGTATGTAGCGGAGCTGTTTGTGTTACATCCACAAATAATGGCAGTGCTCAGACTTCCTATCGGTTCTAATTAACTTAATTTCTGACCATGATGCAGAGCTCTGTGTCTTACCCCCTTTGCTCTACACTAGATCTCTGTACAAGTAGTAAGGCTGTGTCCTGATTGGCTGAGCTGTTTGTGCACATGCACATGAATGCTCTCAGTGCTCTTGTCAAACTGCCCTTAGCTGATGCTACAACCACTTACTCTTTAAATTATAAGAATCCCAAAAGCAGACGTGACAGAAGAAGGAATGTTTGATTATTCCATAGCATTTAATTGCACAAAACATTCACTCAAGACATTTGGCAACAAAAAATCACTATATACTGTATGTACATCGCATTAGGTCTTTCATATAAAACAAGTTATATTTTACACACAAGATCAAGGTTCTTCCATGGGAATCCAATTTTGTGTCCATGTGTGCAGTAATTTCTTTTTGAGAGGTCAATGATCAGCAAGCTTATATTTCCTTATGATGTACAGAAGAACGGCAGTATAACATACCTGCTAGATAGTATTTCCCCAGCTTGTCAGTATAGGCTAGATTGAGCCATACTTTTAATGCATGGCGTGATTTCGGCAATAACTAATAAGAAAAGTCCACCTGCTAGTATAGACAGGAGGTGAAAGATACATCTGTATTGGTGCTTCTGACATTAAATGATCATATACTTTGCAATCTCCTACGCAATAAAATACAAGGTCACCTGCCTTCTAGTGGGTGCTCTATACTGGAATGTACAGCCGCTGATGTCTAGCGTTCAGATACTAGATCAAGGAGGTCTGCAGTGTATAACTAATTTCCATTCACAATAATGTTTTAGAATCCTTTAAATCCTTTAGAATGTTTTAGGTTCCTTTAATATATTAGATTGTTACTGTCTGAAAATCGTGAATCCATTCTAATCTGAAAAGGAAACATTGCCGTTTGTTGTTTGATGAAGCAAAATTTCTTCCGGGTAGTGACTGCTCCCCTGAGATTTTAGAATACTGTATACCTCTTGCTGAAGCTGTTTCATGCTGTTTTTCAGTTCAGAAATAATACTTTCCACTTCCTCTCGCTCCCTACGTAATCCTTCTCGTTCTGATTGGAGCTGCCCGATTTCTTTCTCTAAGATGACAATATTCTCCATCTTACGCTTCCGACAATTCTGGGCAGCTACTTTATTCTTACCGCGTCTACGGATGTCCCTGACCAAAGCCAGTTGAGATTCTGTCAATGTGTAGCGAGACAGAAGTCCATTAAATTCCTCTACAGGAAGATTGACTATTCTGTCTGTGGGGAATGGGATCTGCATTGCGGTTGCCCTTCGCTCATCCCTACTGCAGACAAGTTCTTGAGTGTGTGATTCCACGTATGTTTGGGTCTCACACATGTTGTTTTCCATTACAGGTTGTGTAAGATTGGGTGCCAAAGGATATTGGTTCTGGTAGGCATGTTGTGAAATAATTTCCATGTATTCTGGGCGCAGCCTCTGGCTGTCTAGGTTGTCTATTTCTATAGATTCTCCATCGCTGAAGTTCAGAGATAATCCAGAATCAGATTCAAAATCATCATGGTTTTTGGAGGGGATGTGTAGAGAAGTAGCAGTGCCCGGGTAAGTCTCTGGCATTATGACCAGGTCTCCTGGTGAATTCATTACACTAGGGGGCATATGCTTTGATGGATAGTGATTTATGGACCCCATCTGAGAGATACTTGATTGGACTAACATTCCAGTATATGAAGTTGGAACATATCCAGAAGTCATCGGAATTGTTTCTGTGTTCTGGGCTTGACAATCCATGTAAGTGCGATTGTAGAAAGGCACGTTATTGTTCACGGGCAGTGCAATGCCATCTCTTTGGAAACTACTGAAATTGCATCCTGGAACTGGCAACATGGGTGCTTGGTATCCAGTTTCAACATACATGGAATCTTGGTGTACATCCAAGCCCTGATGAACAAAAGACATAACATCCTTACGGTTATTGATCTAATACATAAAGCTGCATGTATGTGTGTGTTTGTGTATGTATGTATGTATGTATATATGTCCGCTAAAGAAATCTTCATCATTGGTTTATAATCACCAAATTTTGCACAGCCCATATTTGTGACTCGGGTAACGTCATAGTGATAATTTTCACCCCACGCTTTCCAAAATAAACTTATTAACCACCATATATAGGAGCCATTGTCTGCTGCTGCTGTGGCAGTTAGAAGCTGAGCCGTGATTGGTTGCTATTTTGCCATAGGTCATAAATATGAGCCCTGAGCTTTGATGTGTTCCTGTAGGCAATAAGTATAAGACGCTTATGTGTGAGGTAAGATGGGAAGGGATACAGAGATATGTTTATCAGAAATGTCTGAGGTGAGACTGTTCCAGTTGTCCATGGAAACAAATCGTCAAGATCAGTTGTAATTTTATAAACAGCTGTGGGAAAATGAAACTTGTGCTCTGATTGGTTGGCATGGGCAACTAAAACAGACAGTCAGAGATATAGACAGACAGACGGACAGTCGGAGACAGATACAGACAGCGACAGTTAGAGACAAATAGAGACCTTCAGAAACAGTCAGAGAATGACAGAGATAGTCAGAAACAGAGACAGTCGGAGACAGAGACAAAGAAACGGTCACAGAGACAGTCAGTGAGAGAGAGACAGTCATAGAGAGTGATAGATACATATGAAATATTTTTTGTTAACCTATTCTATTTTGTTAGCTTGCTTAAAATTCTTAAATGGTGACTATATAAATACTGCATAAATCAATAGTGTAGGCTAGTATAGGAAACTTGTATACCAGAGGAAAATCTAATTTATCAAGCTGATTCCCTACTCTTCCACTTCTTGACACTCTCTACTCTATGCTCTGTTCTATGCACCTTGGACTTCCAGGAAGAACTGCATGTCACAGAAGTATCAGAAAGACTGTGGCAGCTAACAGTAAGTTTTCTCCTACATATCTATAACATTTCTACTATATTTATTTAAATGTGCTGCTACTTCCTAACCTAATAAAGTTTCCTGTTCAGGCTGGGCCAGAAGTGTCAGTGGTCACAGGACCCACGGCAGCCAATCCGTGGACAACTGACCCCCTTTAAGCATTGATGTGGTTTTGAAGTTCTTTGGGACTGGACTAACCGTGTACTACAGCCTCTCTGTGTGGGTCCAAGCAATGATATGTAATGGGAACCTCATTCGCATTTGATTTTGGAACCAGTCACTATAGTCTTACTTTGTAGGGGTATTTTCATGAATAACCTACATCTGCCTTCAGAAGTGGGAAAAATGTAAGAATTCAAAGTCCTATTAGCAGATTGTAACATCCGTAATATTGATTATATCAAAAGCTGACGTTTACAACAGAAACCACAGGTAGTAGCTGTCCATCATTTTTAACATGATAACCCTGCATGCTGTGCTATATTTTTCAATAAATAAAATTGGAGCACATAATGGAGTCCTTTAGTTAAAGGAAATTTACCATCAAAATTAAGCATGATAAACCAGGGATATGTATTCATAGATCCACGTACTGTAGTAATCTTCTTAAAATTATATCCCTGGCCTTCCATCTGCTTATGTTTATCACACATAGGAGGTTAAACCAACCCTCCAAGCGCATTGTAGAACACTTAGGCCTCCTGCAGATGAATGTATGGGAGCCCCCCATAGACGTCCATGGCACAGCCAGGGGCTATATTTCACCCTATATTTTCCGATTGTCCGACAGTGACAATGTCATTACACTTAGAGGGCAAAGGCATCAAAATCTATCTAAACAGGACATGTATATACCTAGGTAGGATGTATCAAACAATAACATCTAAGAATCTAGAATATATGTCGTCAGCCCATAATAAATGGTTCGTAGTTCCATAAAGTTGCAGCAAAGTCTAATGTGTTTGGGTTCTTCCTGACCTCTAGGATCATTACAATGTTCCAATGGGAGGATGCTCTAGTACTCTAATGGGTCAGCCTGATCCAGTTTTATGCTACAAAAATTAATATATACTAACCTGTAGTTCAGTGATAGAGAAGATCTCTTGCCAAGTGAGATCCATGTTTTCTTGGGTGCACTGTTCTCCCATTTATGAAAGAAATATTCCTATTCCGGCCTCTTTATTGAGGAAAGCAGGCATTATAGTGAAACTGCAGAATGGGGTTCTCTGTAAGAAAGCAAAACAATCGGGTTTATCCAACAGCTGAGCTTGCATGTAGCAACCATAAATGTCACATTTTGTAATACTGAAATGATGGGCACATTTACTGGATGAATATTATGTGTTACACTATTACACACTATAATGGAGACGCTATGGAACTTCTCTGCTCGGGGCAGATACCAGGAACCCTGTTGTTATGGTAGATTGGGGTCCAGCAGTCAGGACCCTTGTGACTTTTCTGGCTACCATCGATGATGAATACATCAGACCATATATGGTACGGTGGAAGTCTTGTGTATGTGTCACATAATGAAATAACATTTGCATTCAGTAATGTGCAATCTTCCATCCTGAGCTGGTATGTTAGTTACTTTCCCTGCACGGCCGTTTTCCTTCCCTCTCTCTCCCTGTACGTCCTGCACACAGTAGATAAAGCTTATCAGGAGGCATGCAGTACTCCTGCTCTAAAGTACTGGAAATACAGAGCCATATCTACTCCCCTATAAGTCGATTAAGAGCTAAACAACAAATTTATACTGATGTCTATGGGTCAGGTGTGTTGTATGTACCTGAATACAAACACTTTCATGTAGACATCAGTGATGATTCCTAGAAGTCAACTGCAAATGTTATTTTCCCATAGCAAGATGCATCCCTAACCTACACTTCCCATTCAACCGATGGGGTCCAAGAAGGAGCTGAAGTGGAGAATTAAGGGGCGATGACTCCGAACCACCAATTTCTATTTATAGTTAACCCCACAATATGCCGACATTTTTCCATTGATCTTCTGAAATATACACTACAGATTCTTGCACATTTAGATTATATTGAGATTGTATTAACAATACAGGCAGTGCCCAGGTTACGTACAAGATAGGTTCTGTAGGTTTGTACTTAAGTTGAATTTGTACGTAAGTTGGAACTGTATATTTTATAATTGTAGCTCCAGCAAAAAATGTTTTGGTCTCTGTGACAATTGGATGTTATAAATGTTGGATTGTCATGAGAACCAGGTTTAACAATAAAGCTTCATTGCAGATACCTGTGATAACTGTTATAGATGTTTATTGTAGCCTATGGCTAAAGTACAGCAAATTACAAATACCCAGAGGTACATTTGTAACTAAGGGTCATCTGTAAGTTGGGTGTTCTTAAGTAGGGGTCCGCCTGTATAATGTTCTTTGAAGACTGTTTTGGAAATCTACAAATTCTTTTCTATTGTCTGTACAGTATATTTGGTTTTCCTGCTAAGAGAATGGTCACCCTCAAGTGCAAAGCAAAATCTGTACTGGAAATACAATGTTTCAGTTATTACATAACCATGTTGCAAAATTGTGACACATGAAGACTTGGCTAAGAAGGATGTAAGTTTATTTTCTAAAGGGATAAAATACAAAGTAGAAAATATGCAACCTAAACAAACACTGTGAACTGTAAAAGGGGAAAAACAAAAAAGTTTGGTAAATTTGCCTTAAAAGGGAAAATTAAATGCTATTAAAATACAGTTGTGGCAGACTGGAACACCTTCAAAAGGTCTAAACTGCCTCCAGAAACTTATACTTATGGACCAAAAAATGAAGCTTTTTATTGATATGCAAATGAGGAACAGCCGAGTTTGCCAGATTTGCATATATACAGTTACAAGTGCAATGGTTCTACTCTACAACTGCCACCCAACGGCCCCCCTATAGCTGAATATGTCATTTTTAGTGTCTACTATACTTATGTCTGTTGGAAATTTGCCAAATCGAATGGATGGAGTGGATTGCTGCCCATGTGTCACTACTCCACTCATTCTTTATGCAACTGTCCAAAATAGCAAGTGTTTAATTCGGCAATTTTGCAGCAGTCTAATAGAGGTGATTGGAGTGGTTGTGCATGAGGAACCAGTAGCCTAGTTTATTTTGGGTTAGAATTATGATGAGTAAGATGTTCCCTATCCTGTGGCTGGAGGATAACTGTATTATATCTGAAATATGCCTTAAAGGGGTTGGCCACCTGTAAAGAGTGTGTAAGTGTGAACAGACTTCTGAATGGGGGTCCCTCTATGGCCTCCCAAAATATACATATTTGTATGTGCAATACATTAATCCACTGATGTACTTCTACACTGTTTATGCATTTATACACCTACACAGATGTGTCCCAGTAGCTGCTGATCACTTGGGGGAAGTAGAGATGATAGATGTACACTCTTATATACATATTATGCTGCAAGATGTGCAGAATAATGTGTAGCCTCTATTTTTCACTGTGTCAGGTTGGATTGCGGGCCCCCTAACACTGAGGGGCCCCATTGCAGCTCATATGGCTGCTACCATTGTAGGTACACCCATACCGCTTTCTTGATATGTAAAGTGAAGCCTCCAGTCTTTTACCTCATCAGCCAGACATTCCTGTACATAAAATGGCCGCAGATGGAGGGTCATGTGACCTCTATCCGTCCATGAGCAATCGCCAGAGCCTTATGATAGTATTCATGAATATAAGATTCTGGCAGGACGATTATTAATGGACAGTTAGAGATCACATGACCCTCCATCTGCGGCCATTTTATGGTCAAGAATGTCTGGCTGATGAGCTAAAAGACAGGAGGCCTCACTTTACATATCAAGAAAGCAGAACTTTTAATAGATGTATATTAGTAAATTACCTGATATCCTGCCCCCCACACTTACACTCACATTACAAAAAACATGAGGTAAAGTGGCCAACCCCTTTAAAATCACTAAATTATATAAGATTTGGCAAGCTCTGTGCTGTAATCTGTGTGCGCTATATAAAATAAAGATTATTATTTATTATTATATGTTATATGACTGCAGCTGTCACTAGAGAAGCTGAAGCTCTTGTTCCATTAATATTTATGTTTCACCATAAATGATATCTATATTTTTAGAATATTTGCCATTGAAAACCAAATAAGAGCAAAAGTATGCTAAAGTCACGCAATACATGCCACAGTATACAGCATGATTTGTCATACGTGACAGGTCTTCAAAGGATTCTTGACTTTGCACATCTGTTCTAGATAAAAGTGTCCGCTGACAAGTAACCTATAAAAAGAGGTGGCATTGCCGAGACTCCTAGCGATCAGCTTTGCCAATGATGTTGCCATCTGACTCCTCTATACAAATTGAGCCTCTTATCCAATGCATAGTACTGGGACGACTTGGTTTGGCCTGGAGTGGCTGAACTCGGATCAGGTACTTTGGGGTTTGCTTTTCCACTACAAAAATACCTGCCGCCCTCTGATGACACAGCTGGTGTTCACCAATCAGAGACAAGTAACACCATGTTACCTCTTTGGATCACTTGCTACGTAGCCTGTAGTAGGTGCTAAAAAGTACCAGGTACTTTCCAATAATATTTTTACTGTTGACCAAAGGGATAAAACAAGACCCTAAGCAATCGAGTACCATGCAGCTGAACAGAGCCAATAGGTATAGGTAATTTTGATGGGAACAAGAACGTTACATGATGCCAGCCACCACTGGGGTTGGCTAGTCTCATGGATGGGACAAGGGGTCATCATATCAAATCCTTCCTTCCCTGACATTATCACTGGGGTAAAAGCGTTCATGACCAATGCCATGAAAATGAGTGGTTTTGGTGTTATCGTTTCTCTACTTTATGGGGACCTTTACTGTTCAGCTTCCCAGCATGGTTATCACAGGGGAGATTAAGAGTTATACAGCACCCATTGTAAGCAATTGGTTGTCAGGACAGGTTCCCCATATGAAAGATTCTCTCTACAAACCTTTATATACAATGATGACGTTCCATATCTGTACTTTTCAGTGGTATTGTCTGTAGAACCTTTATCTTATGATACTGGCTCCCTGACACCTGTTGTGGGACTGTATGTAACATTCTGCCGCAGGTTTCCTCTGGGTTTCTGTCACTTTTGACTGCAAGAAAAAAAGTCAAGTGGGTCTGTGAGGCAGACCACAGCATGGTGTATACAAAGCCTAGTTTTATATAATTGAAACTAGAAAACCATGCAATATCTCATACATTATTTTGGGAGGAAAATGTGCCACCTATTCATACATCTGGTGACTGCCAGCCACACATAAGTTTCACAATTTAAAGGACTTCCACACTAAAAACCAATAAACTAATATCATGGCCTTACCTGCTGCTGACTTGACCTTATAAAAACTGCAATGTAGATATTTCCAGTTCATAGAGTGCGAGCTGTTCACAGATCTGCTTCTCCATGTCATCAATCCACTGTCTTTATAAAATGTCTACTCCTCTGCGTCGTCTGTCCTAAGTTATCTTGGTAGATCGGTCATTCCTGGTTCTGTCCAATTCCTAATAGTTTGTTCCCTACTTTTTCACACTTGTTTCAATGACCACCGTCTAAAAGACTCATCTTCTCACATTAAAATCTACTGCCTCACATGTCTCTCCGTCACATGTGCCCCATCACATTTTTGTAAGCCTTTTCCCTTGCTTACCTCCCTGTCCCCATCCTGGCATATCACTGGAAGTGGCCTCGGCACATTGTCCTACCCTGTTTATCCACACTTGCTGCTGCAAAACCACAAACTTGAGACAGTGGCATCCTCTCCCCACCCTCTTTTTCCCCCACCCTCCTGATCGCAGCTACCTTCTCTGCTGAAATGAGGGTCATGGGGAAAGATTAGGGACAGTTGTTTGAGCCAGATAAAAAGGACTCGCGTGTTAGCTCTCCTATTTTAGATCATAGCCGCAGAAATACTCCAAAAATTCAACCTTATATTGCCAGTATGCAGGCATTGCCATTACATATTAAGGTGTATAAAAGTTTCCACCTTATACAGGAGTATGATCAACATAAAAATGTAATCTATACATACTTTTATGCAGTATACTTTAACTTGAGTCTTCCAGTCGGAACATATTAAAGGAAATCTACCATCAAAATCAACCAGAGCGCCTCCATGCTGTAGATTCACAGGCTGTTACACAGTCTCCCTCTCTGCTCCCACAGCACTTCCCCCCTCACTGCTTATAATCTTACACAGTGGGATGGGAGTAGTGCTCCTGCACAGTGTAGCAAACTGTGAAGCTAAAGCACAGAGGGGTTCTGGTAATGTCCCAAAGCCCTTCTGGCTCATCAGCATTTTAAAAGCAGAGAGGAGATGAGAGAGCAGTGAGTTACAGCAGCTAGGTCTCCACTGAACTATGTTGGAATACAGAGGCTCAGCAATGACAAGGCGTTAACAGTGGGGACTTGTTGTGTGGCTGTAATGGTAGCCCGTCACCACTAAGCCTTGGCTTACTAACAAAGGCTGATAGTGATGGTAGGCTTCGTACTGGACTGGAGTCAAGGAGAGAGGTAAGTATAAGTGTTTCTCTTGTATTTTTATCACCTTGGGACAGTAATCAAAAAATTAACAATCTAGAACCAAGCATCAAGAGAAAAGATTATTGAAAGTGTCTGGTGTGGTATTAACATGCAACCAATAGCTTCTTCACAATATGAAGATTTTAGGTTCTGAGCTTATGAAAGACTAGGAAGTTACAAATCCCAGGTGGTGAAACAAGCATGCCCGATGCTGCAGCATGCTGAAATATATCCTTCTTGTCAGAATAGTCTTACTGTAGTTGGTAAGTAGTGACGGCTTTTTATAGAATGAAATCATAGCAAAATTGTGTTCGGGTTCCCTTCCTCATAAGAAGGAACATCAAAGAATTGTCAGTAATCGCCAGGCTGTACCCGAAACTTCAGCTTGTGAACAACTACCATACTCCAAAAAGAGCTGGAGACCAGAGAAAAATACGGGCAGAGGCTTGGGACAACATGTGTATAGATGGTGAATTTTTCGAACGAGGACTAGTTCGTATGTACTGAGTGCTCCACACTATAGAAACTGGTGCTGTATGTATACAACATATATTTGTCTTGCTACCATCTGTTAATATTCTGATTCATTTTCTCTCCACCACTAAAAACATGGAAATATTCTCTCTGTAGTCAAACACTTGTGCATCTGATACTGTATTTCTCCTATTTGTTGCATTCCAGTTCCCCATGTGGGGTCATTGTATCTTATTGCATTGGTTCATTGTACACGATTTCCCATTTGTTACTTGTATATTCTGCAAAAAAAACTACTTGGAAACTTGAGAAAGTAGGCTTTCATGTGAGGTTCTCTGAAGACAAGCTCAAGATACCAGATCCTATTGGAATTTTTATCAAATAACAATAAATCACCACACAGCAGAAGTATCATGACATCTCTTAAATAGATAATGAACAACACCATACACTATGGGGCACATTTACTAAGAAAGTTGGAAACTTCACAAAAACTGGTCTGCCTGTGTATTATGTTCGGTGCGACCGATTCATTAATAACGTGCGCCAGAAATCATGAATCTGCCACTTCCCTGCACTGGCCTGACAGAGTTCACCAACTATTTTGTGGTGCACCTTTAACATAGGGTGTGCAACAGACTTTCCATGTTAAATCCAGCGCACTGTCTGACTGAGCCCCGGAATGCCCCTAATTTGTGTTGGATTGGAGACCAGCGGAGCTGCCCCACAAAAGGGTCGCATTGCAACACAATAGTGGCACAGACACTTCATAAATACTTGTGCAAAATATGCAATGTTTTCCAGGATGGGATAAGAAAAACCACGCCTAATTTAGCTACCTTGTAAGGCAGATCCCTTGACATCAAGCCTGACCTTCAGGAAGCCTTATGACATGATGCAGGATTAAAACCAAACCAGTATATGTATTCCAGAAGGAACATTCCCAACTGTATACAGCGCTGTGTCAGTACAGAGTAGGGAACTGGTTTGGCTGGTTGAGAGGCTTGTGACCAGGGTAGGGAAGTAAGAGTTCTCCTTACAGAGAGGCCACCGTGTAGGCATATGGAGTCTTATAGCCATGGATGCTCCACAAGGGGGATTCTGGGAAAATATGAAAGTTTTCCATGTTAGGATAAGGAAAACTATGCCTCTTTTAGCTACCTTGTAAGGCACATCCCTTGACATCAAGCACAAGAGGCCTGTGATAGCAGTTTTCATCTAAAAGAACATGCAAAGTCTGACAGAAAACTGTTGCAAAGCTCTTAGATAATGTGCCCCTATGTGTAAGTGGGTTTCTTGTATGCTGGATCACTGAGCACTTTGTTTATTGATGTATCACAGTCAATGACCAATTACACCTATGTTATTTAGGATTGGAACCAATACAGCTTCTGGTGAATGGACTTTTGACAGCATCACCATTGCCTCTACTTCTGGGCAGTTGTCAAGGACAGGGCAGGTCTTATTTGACTGCAAAATGGATATTTGCCCAGGGCCCCCCTGTCCTAAAGGGGCACCCTGCATGTGGACTTTTTTGGGCAGAGGATGTATCTATCTATCTATCTATCTATTTTATGCTATATACAATCTACTTTATATTTATGCATCTATAAATTTATATCATCTTTCATATTTATCACCAATCTCCCTATCATCTATCTATCTCCTATAAAATTCTCCAACAGTCCCATATTACACATTGCCTTTCCATAACTCACATTGTTATAATTATGCAGGGCTAAAGGAGCCTCTTACTGACTGTGACTGATCATAAAATAGTTTTATTTTGGTGCCCCACTTTTAGTTTTGACAAATGCCCCACTTAGTCTACAACCGCCCTGGTCAGGGCTCAGCCGCTTTTATGCAGTTATGTTAACCTGGAGCTGTAGAGACTGTCTAGTAGCGTTTTCACCCTGCTGGTAACAGATAAAGCTACTTTATCGGTACAGCTGTAGCCTGGCATCTTATCTGCGCCTGCTGGGGAGGCGAGGGACTTTAGTGTCACCTTATGTCTTCATATACAATATGTAGTTAACATGTAATTTACCACCAGAAATACAAAGTTCGGAGTAGTAAATCAACCATACAGAAACAATAAAAGCTTTCTGGATTAACTTACCCAAAATATTTGCATTAATAGACAGATACAAATTCAGCCTAATAGTCACCCATTAGATCCATGCCATTAGGCTATTGGTCTTCCCTTGGTTATGCTCAAAGTCAGTATGGCCAAAGTTTGCCAGAAGGAACACCAAGGCCTGGAATACACATAGGGGGAGATTTATCCTTACACCGGCTCCTTATAATAATTCTATGTCTGCTTCTGGAACTCCGCTGTCCATCAGATTTATCAATAATTGTAGGAAGAGTAACATGATTGCAGCAGCACATGCACCAGGAGGGAAGTGTAGTGATCTTGTGATGTTTTTCTGCAAAATTATAAACAATTGCAAAGATAAATCCACCATTGCACATCGTTGCACACCCACAAACAATGATAAATAAGGTGCCATAGTAACATTTGCAAGAATGATGTAAAAACATAATTTGCGATTGGATTATGTTTTTATATTCATAATCCAATCGCAATGGTGTTTTTACACATACACCAAAAAAACCACACCAAATAGTAAATCACTCACACCAATCAGCAGTAGGTCTGATTAGAATAGCAACCGCCACCAAGCAAATACGGACAAAAAATGTTTTTGCCTTACCAGATATGCTTCTTACATCTGGTTTGTGGTCACCAATAACATGTGGGTAGAGTGGTCAGGGAAAAGTATTCAATGGATAAAACAATTTACTGTACCTGGCTCTCCATGTAATGACTCCCGCCCTTACAAGGGCAGTACCTCATACTGAAGCCACCAGACACCACATGTCCCCCTGCCCTGACGCGGTTCTTCCAAAAAAATGGATTTATGTGACTGCACACAGGGCCACATTCAAGGGCCGCACTCAAGTGCACTCTCTATACAGCTTATATTTGTTATCCAATGCCTTCTTTCTTCTAAAATCAAATTTTAAAAGTATGCTAATGCCCCAGAAGGGCTCTGGAGGTGTTATCCTGCTCCTGCACAGTGCAACAGCCTGGGAACTGCAGCATGGGGGAGGGGCTCTGATAATTTAAAAAGTTGATTTGAGAAGGAAGGAGGCCATGGATAACAAGATATAAAGATGGGTCGGCTAGACTCAACGGGCGATGTCCACCAGTAAGGAGTGTCAGCGACAATAATCACTGACTAAACTCCAAATATAGTTAAAATTACATCTATTAATCAGAAATAAAATTATAAGACCATAAGGTCAAGTGATAAAATAATATATCCTAACGCGTTTCGGGTCAGACGACCCTCTCTCAAAGATAGGAATAATGTAATGGTAAGTATGCAGGTATTTAAACAGGAAATCACATGTCAGATTCAGCCGGGTCATTAATGACATCACCTTCAGAGGACCAATCAGAGGTGAAGTCAGGAGCAGCGTTATAGGCGGTAAGCGCCAAAAAAAAATCATTAATGTCTGCTCTTATATCTTTAAAGTTTTGATGCATATTGCTTAATTTCACTGAAACTTTCCCATTCTGGAGATGTAATCATTTATTGATTTATGTCAATTCTTATGTTCCTTTGTATTTATATGTTTACATATGCTAATTATGCTGACTTCACCTCTGATTGGTCCTCTGAAGGTGATGTCATTAATGACCCAGCTGAATCTGACATACCTGCATACTTACCATACTTACCAAGGGTCGTCCGACCTGAAATGCATTAGGAGGGTATATTATTGTATCAGTTGACCTTTGTGGTCTTATAATTTTATTTCTGATTAATAAATGTAATTTTAACTATATTTGGAGTTTAGTCAGTGATTATTGTCGCTGACACTCCTTATCGGCGGTCAGTGCCTGTTGAGTCTAACCGACCCATTGGTATACCGCTGACTCCCCTTTTTGGTATTGGCGTTCTCCGTTTTCGGCTAGAGGAGCAGCAGACCATGACCGTCTTTGGATTCTTCGCTACCCTGGAATAGGGTTTGATGCATACTAGCCAAGGTGGCTGATGGTGAGCAACCCATTTGGGATTGTTTTTACCTTTACCTTTTACCTCACGTTATTACCCGAGATGCTGCTCTCCGTTGTTGTTTTTTTGTCTTTATCTCTATGGATAACAAGAAGGTGCTTGGATCCATAAGTAAGTGTCCCTGGTTTATCATGTTGGATTTTGAAGGGTGATGTCCTTTACCCACCCAAACTGGTTGCAAAATGTATGAGAAAATGAAACTGTGCTTTATATTTTCAGGCAAAGCACCCATATTATATTTCACATCATTTCCATATTGTAAATAGTAGTCTTCATTCTGTGAACTGTAGGAGCAGTAATATATGGATAAATGATATCCCCCCTTGCTGGTTGCATCACTGCACTATGTTACCTGACACAGCCCACAACCCTTGGCGACTTACGTGTCCTTCCGTTGTTCTGCCAGAGAATTCATTGCACAATGAATTTGCCACTCAGGATGTAATGTGGTTCTATAAGAATATAAACTTCTTGTACATTGACCACATTTGTAACCAAGTCCCACAAGCTCTCCCCGGAGAGTTTATCTCAAGTCTCAGTCTTCCGCAATATAGTTGCTGTTTTTACCGCCAGCAAGAAGCAGCTAACTAGGGTAATATAAAACAGGCCCTTTAGTGTAATACCAGTGATATGGATATATAAGGGGATGCATCACATGGTGGAAAATATTTAATTTTGTCAATAACAAAAGTTAATCTCAATACTTTATATATCCCCTGCGGGCAGTGACTGATGTCAAACGTTTTCTCTAAGTCCTCGTAAGGTTGGCACACAGTGTTACTGGTATGGTGGCCCATTCCTCCATGCAGATCCCTCTAGAGCAGTGATGGCTAACCTATGGCACTGGTGCCAGAGGTGGCACTCAGAGCCCTTTCTGTGGGCACTCAGGCCATCACCAGAGAGGACTCCAGGTATCTTTCTGCAGTCCCAGACAGACCAGGACTTGCTGTGCACAGAGCTATTTTAAAGTGACAGTGCTACCTGGGACTATTGGTGTGCTCAGGGTGCTTGTATCAATGAAAACTGCGACAGAGAAGGGAGTATAAATCACAAATTACATTTCTGTGTTGGCACTTTGAGATAAATAAGCGGGTCTATGTTGTAGTTTGGGCACTCGGCCTCTAAAAGGTTCGCCATCACTGCTCTAGAGCAATGATGTTTTTGGGCTGTCGCTGAGCAACAAGGACTTTCAACTCCCTCCAAAGGTTTTCTATGGCATTGAGATCTGGAGACAGGCTAAGCCATTCCAGGACATTGAAATGCTTCTTATGAAACCGCTTTGTTGCCCTGGCAGTGTGCGTGGAATCATCGTCATACTGAAAGACCCAACTATGTTTCATCTTCAATGCCCTTGCTGATGGAAGGAGGTTTGCACTCAAAATCTCACAATATATGGCACCATTCATTTTTTCATGTATATAGATCAGTCGTTCTGGTCCCTTTACAGAGAAACAACCCCTCGTCATGATGTTGCCACCCCCATGCTTTACAGTAGGTCTGATGTTCTTTGGATGTAACATTCACTTTACTCCAAACAAGACAAGTTGTGTTTCTACTAAACAGTTCTACTTTGGTCTTATCTGACCATATGACTTTCTCCCAATACTCTTCTTCTGGGACGTCCAAATGCTCTCTAGAAAACTTCAGACGGTCCCAGATATGTACTGGTTGAAGCACGGGGACACGTCTGGTACTGCAGGATCCGAGTCTCTGGCGGCGCAGTGTGTTACTGACTGTATCCTTTGTTAAGTTGGTCCCAGCTTTCTGCAGGTCATTCACTAGGCACCCCCCATGTGGTTCTGGGATTTTTGAGCAAATATAGGTTCACAATAAATATTTATAACTAGATATTGAACGTTACTCTGCATCTATGTTATTTTCATCAGAGGAAGATGAAAATTCCCTAATGCGTGTAAAAACATCATACATGCATTAGCAGAAATGGGCTGCAACTGAGCTGAGTGGTCGAGCTGTTGATATGGGCAGGATAGGGACCTGCTCTATCCATTTTGGCACATCCATTCAGTCTTTGAAAATAGACGTCAATGACAGCCGTGAGCTAGCAGCTGCTGTTTTGTGGCTAGCTCATGGCCGCCATATATAGTCGTGTTAATGAGACCTAGTGTGTATGGGGCCGTAATGTCCCGCAGGACAGGTCATCACTAAATTCAGCATCAATTTGTTTACTGGTTGGTTGGATAGGATCTTGCCAGCTCTTCCATGACACCTTTGAACTCCTGTCACCTCTAAGGGTGGTGCTTCCCTTGGTTTGTCACCCGATCATGATACTATGCATGATTAGTCATCTACTGACTAATGAGACTATTTGTACCAGTATATTTTGCTATGTTGTTACTGAGGGTAAAATTATTTTGTTTATCTGAAGTTAATGTGACTTTTCAGAATCATAGGTTGTGATTGGTTGGCAGCTTTCCTTTGCTCTGCAAGAATCTATAAATAGGCAGTGGGTCAGCTTTGCTTGTTGCTGTTTGTCATTGTAACTGATAACCTTCTGACCACTGTTTCAAGGGAGAGGTACCCCCAAATTCCTGTTCCACTACATTATCATATCTGCAGCCCTCAAACTATCAGAAACAGCGTTTAAGAAGTTTGTTAACCCTTTGAGATCTTCATAGTAATTAAATTTAAGGAAGTGAAGTAGAAAGGTCCACATTTGCAAAGAGTTTGTATGTTCTCTCTGTGTTTGCGTGGGTTTCCTCCTACACTCCAAAACATACTGGTAGGATGATTAGATTGTGTTAAGGAGGTTGCACTGGTTTCGGACGCCATCTTGACTACTGTCCGCCATCTTAGATACAGCGGCCATGTTCCCTGACCATTGTCAAGTTAATGTCATGATTCAAACTTCATTTTATGTAACATGTTTGCTCGCCTGTCAGCTAATACCCTTTGACATTTAATGAGAAGCCAGTCTGTCCTCGATGCTGCATGATATTAGGATTCTGGAGCCACTTATCATCTCCTTCTCAGCAAACTAGTATAAACAATATCTGTGTACAAGGTCTCTGAGAACTGCGCACAATTAATTAATTGTTTTTCCCAGTATGTGCTGGTACAAAAACATAATGGCCAATAGAATCTAAGTGTCTTATCAACACCCCAAATGCTGATCTCTATGTGTTAAAATATAGCTGTATCTGTTTGAAATAAACAGTTTGATTTGAGTGCATCGGAAGACCGACTGTCTTGCAATTTACTCTGTCAGCTCGCTGCCGGCAGCTATCTCATCCTCCCTCAAAGGGTTAATTAGGACTCACCTTACAAAAGTCAAGAGGGCTGTTGGGGCCCTGCATAAAAATCCCTGACAATATTTGGCGTCCTTTCCTGGGTGGGCTTAGAAGTAAACAACAACAACACCAAGACAGCCTCCGTGAAGGGTCCCCGCCGGCTCGGTGAACAGAACTGACCAGAGAGCTCTCAAGGTAAGATATTAATTTTTCTTGTCTACCTTGATATGTCACTTCTGGTTCACTGGTTGGACGGACCGGGTAAGACTGTCTCTGTGTTATGTATTTGCCACTGTTGTTCACTGTAACCTAAGCTCAGAGTTTTTGGCAAAGAACCACTTTGTAAGGTGATGGACAGAGACTGGACAGAGACTGGACAGAGACTGGACAGAGACTGGACAGAGACTGGACAGTGACGGATGGTCAGACAGTCTGTGGTGTTAGCTGAAGCAGTGAGACGGGAAGTAGTAACCCTTAGATGTCTGCAATGCTAGAGTGGGAGAGTGGGAGATATTCTGTTGTGATTATCATAGTGTCTATAGTACTGTTTGACTGGTGCCAATAGGGTTGCCCATAG
Organism: Engystomops pustulosus; assembly: GCA_019512145.1. NCBI lineage: Eukaryota > Metazoa > Chordata > Amphibia > Anura > Leptodactylidae > Engystomops > Engystomops pustulosus. Next base: position 32,472,417 of record CM033642.1, read on the forward strand.
AGGTATAGAGCTCAATTTGTGCACGTGCAGCGGAGACCCGCTCTGATCAAGTGTGTGTTTAGCTTTCTTTTTTTTGGGAGTCTGAACAGCCTCGTGGGACTGTAAGAACTAGTAGTGACTTAGTAAAGAGTCGGTAAGAGAGTGGACTTGGTGTAGTCGGTGAAAGAGTAGTGACAGGTCAGAGTTGACTTGGTGTAGAGTCCTCTGTGGAAGTCTGGTATCTAGTTTCTTTGGGGTCAGTAAATCGAGGTGTTGGCATTCGCTGTGTCTGTGGGGACAAGTTTGGTTGTGTTGCAGTAGTAGGCATTTATGATGAGTTGTGAATTGGAATTGAGCCAAGTGCATTGCAGACAAAAAGATGTAGGTAGACAGAAGATTGGCATGATGTAAGTAGACAGAAGGTTGTTGAGTTAAGTAGGACTGATGGAAAAGTGCAAGTTGACATGATCGGACATAAGGGCTGGTAGTTTTGTGTTGAAATGAAAAGTGATATTGAAGGTTTGAAGGTTTTGGGATGTGTCAGATGATCTGATGATTGTACAAGTGAGAAAACTTGATCAGATTTGGAAACAGACACTTATAGCCTCTGACTTTGACGGACGGACCAGGACAGAGTGACAGGAATCCTTCAGAGTGCCCAATGAAGAAAGAGACAGGCGATAAGGGACATTTCAAAGTTTTTGATGTGGAAAGAATTTGAGAAAAAGAGATTTTATTCTATTTTCCTTGGAGTGAAAAATGGCCCCTGTAATCCAGACTCCACCCCTGTATCTGGTGGTTAGAGAAGATGACACGCCCTACCATTCTTCAGTGGCGGCCATCTTAAGTCAGTTTATTTTTCAGTGGCGGCCATTTTAAGTTATATTCCCTTCAAGTCCCTGAAAGTTGATTGCTGTTGGCAACCATAAAAGCTGTTGTGGGGCTTTGTAGGAAAACAGCTGACCATGTTTCGGGCGTCTGCTAGGGGTCTTGGGAGTGAGGGATGTTGTTTGTTTGAGTATTATTAAAATTTATTGATCCCGACAATTAGAGATAATTAGACAATTACTATGAAAAAGTGTTACAATGTCTCCGGTACCTGCTTTCTGGCATTTAAGGGGTTAACAGAAGGGTGGGGGCTGTTGGAGCTGCGTTTTGTTTTGTGAAGAACTGACATGTGCTGTGTCTGTCTTATCTCCGAGAGAGACGATAGTGACCTTGATGTTCACGGAAAACTGAATTTCTCCATATTGAGTTGCTTGGAATCTGTGTTCTGTTATCTCGTGGTTTAAAGGCTAGTGAGAACATTTACATTTGGGAGGGGTAGATCGCTGCATTTAGACTTCTCCCGGACAATCTAAAAAAGACTTGAAGGAATTTATTTGGTTGTGGAACAAGAATACAGTATGATGTGATGTCCTCCTGTGTACCCCATGAACAGACTAAGCAAGAGCCCCCCAACTGTATTACAGAGCCTATGACTGACTTTTGTTCCTTTTTGATTAAAAACCAACATAAGTGTACCTGGATTTTATTGAGACGTTGGAGTCTGGCCAGAACTTTATAGGTAGCACAGAACACTGGGCTGGAGATGTGGTGGAGGGACTCTGACACATTGACGTACAGAGGGAATAGAGGATGTTTCACAGACCACGCCGAAGTGAGATTGACAACATCTCCGGAAGTCTCAACCAACTAACCCAAGTGGGCGTTGCGGGGAGGAGACATTACTGTAGTGAGTGGCGGAGACGGCCCCCACAGGGCAAGACAGGGGGGGGGTGGTTCCGGACAAGGATGTTAGCGAGAACAGTCCCCCTTCTGAACAGCCCCCCACACAGAGTTATCGCCTTTCATTGTAGAACTCTCCCCTGCTAGTCTGATGATGATTTTAGCCCATTTCCGGTCAAGAAAAGACTCAGAAAGAACAGCCGGATACATGTAGCATGGTCCATGACCTCCAAGCTGCCAATGAGTGTACTGAAGCCCAGTGGTCCCTAGCCCAAACTGGCAGCAGTCCCCGAGAGTGACATATTATTCACTGTTATTGATTTGGCAAATGTTTTCCTCTCTGTGCCCCTACATGAAGATTGCCAGGGCCTATTTTCATTTACCAGTTCAGTATTCCAGTATACCTGATGTAGATTCCCACAAGGGGGGTAAAACTCACCCAGCCAATACCCCACGGCCCTACAGGGAGTAGACTGACAGACTGCCCCTTACTGGATGTTCTCCTTTCCAGTATGCGGAGGACCTACTGTTTGTTTGCCAGGATGCATGTACTGACCTTATGTGCTTTCTGTTCCAGAGGGTTATAAAGTTTCCAGAGACAAACTCCGGTATTGCCAGGAGAAGGTGGTCTTCCTAGGCCACTGCTTCTCAGCCACAGGCAGATACCTGACAGAGGAAAGAAAGCTGGCAGTCCAGAATGTGCCCCTGCCCTGAGGCCCTAAGCCTCTTCACATGATTCTAGGACTGGCCAGCTCCTGCAGGCCTGGCATAAGGTCTGCTGCATCCAGCCTTTTGCTGCCCCTTTCTGACTGCATTGCCTCTTCCCCATTTGCCCTTAGTCAGGAGGCAATTGATGCATTCCAGAGCCTTAAGCTGAGAAATCCTGTCTGCCCCAGCCCTAGGCACATCCCATAATGGCCAATAGAATCTAAGTGCCTTATCAACACCCCAAATGCTGATCTCTATGTGTTAAAATATAGCTGTATCTGTTTGAAATAAACAGTTTGATTTGAGTGCATCGGAAGACCGACTGTCTTGCAATTTACTCTGTCAGCTCGCTGCCGGCAGCTATCTCATCCTCCCTCAAAGGGTTAATTAGGACTCACCTTACAAAAGTCAAGAGGGCTGTTGGGGCCCTGCATAAAAATCCCTGACAATTGTGAGCCCTATTGGGAACAGGGACTGATTTGGCAAACTTTTGCAGCGCTGTGTAATCTGTATGCGCTATATAAATAAAGAAATTATTATATTTTTCCTTAGGTTTTACTAATGGTGGCTTTTTATTTTAAAACCTTTTTTTTTTTTTACTTGTCCCACTATAGGATATGAACAGGCAATTGTTCGTTATAATACCATGTAATGCTGATACATAGCCTGACACACTGCCTGTAGGGTCCTGTTGCACACAGGACTTTACAGGCATTTACTATGGACAGCCCTGGGGTCTCAGCTCATAAGCCCCCAAACTGAGTGCTGATCATGTAGGGAATCCTGCAGACATTTAAATGCTGTAGTCGCGTTCACCGCATTTAAAAGGTTAACACCCACGTTTGGAGCATGCTCCAACAGCAGGTGTTACACAGGGATGTCAGCAATAAATTACTGAAGAGCTGCACCGGCATCGGCTCCACAATGTACTATTACGGCATGGAGCGCTATTAGTGGGACTCCATGCGGAGTGCCAACAGGTTGGAAAGGTACAGGTGGTGAAAGGTTCTCTTCAAAAATTGCTCTATAGTTCCATTCACAAAGGGAAGTGTCTCCTGCACCATTCTTTATTTTGATACCTTATAAACAATGGCTGGACCTATTGTGCCCCCTTTCTTCACCATAGAATTGTAAGCTCTTGTGAGCACTTATTGTTGTAACATATGGCTACGTTATTACTCTGTAATGTCTTACTTTTGGTGTAATAAGTGGTTTGTAAAGCTATTCAGAATATGTTATACATATAAAAACCGTTATTTAAAGTGGGAAAACCCCTTAACAAGGAGAACAACAAGTATGAGGTATATGAACTGTTTGAGTATATTGTGAAATCCGCATTATGACAGATCTTATAGATGTAGCAGATTTGTAGATTTGCACATGAGAAATGGAGTGCAAGCCTCACTTCACTGCACAGTAAGTCACTTTGGGGCTTACCATACACGCTTTAGCACCCTAATATAGCTGTTCACAGATTAGAATCTAGTTTGGCTTGCATGTTACAAAGCCTGTTTAAAGAGTCAGACACTAAGGAGCCACGTTCCAATAAGCGGCACTAGAGGCAGCATTTTCTTGTTGGAAAAATAGCTAATTTGCTTCTCTTTTTGCCAAAGGAGCATGAGTGGCTCTTTATGCCTACTTAGTAATCACAATAATCTCCCTCTTCAGACAGTTAATGAGGACAGAATAAGAGGTAAAGATTCAGTCTGACATGTTAATTTATCTATTGTGTTTGCTGTTTATACTTTTTTTCCTTCTGCCTCTCTGGGTTATTTATCACATCTGGGCTCATCATGTGCCATTGTGCAATGTGCCGACATACTAGGAGGGTCGGGTGAATTTCACAGCAGGTCTTGTCTGCCATAGAAGTCCGCTGTCACCTGATCCTGTACCTAGCACATGCCTGGTGTAAAGGTGGCATAGGGGGAAATGCAACATTACCGGAGCCTCTGTAGGGACAACTGGATTCCAAGGGACCGGAGTGGCTGGGTGTAGTGTGGCCTAGCACCATAAATGTGTCATGGTTGTTTGGCTCACAGGAACAGGCCTCGTCCATGTCCATCAGGGAGATGTAAGAAGAGGAGGCCACAGCATAGTGATGGGACTATCGTTGTGTGTGTGTGTGGTAATGGATCCCCTGGCAGATGGTGAAGGGGGTGCCCGTGGTGTTAGTGGTGGGCCAGGGATCACACTTGAAAACAGGAATCTATTTAATGGCACACATTCCAAAAAACGCAGCAGGTAACAGGCTGTAAAATGATCCTTCTGGCAGGCACACACAAAGTGGTGGATTGGTTCGCTGAGGATCTGAAACTTGGAGCGTACCAAATGGCTGGTGGATTGGCTAGTAGAAACCAGAATGGCTCTGCTAGGTGGACAGTAAGGTGGCAGTCTCTCTGGTATTAGCACACATGCAGAGATGTCTGCAAATCACAAATCTCAAGATTAAGACAGAATGACCCAGTCCTATCTCCAGACAGGAGCTCAGAAAAGGACATGAAGACCTTGAAATCCAGATAGAGAATTTATAAACCGTGCACCGCTGTTTCCTATGGAGGGAGGAGGGGTCACCTCCTCACCTGCAGCACACCGCGGTATGCCCTAAGACAGACCCCCCCCCCCCTATGAATCTGCTCTGTCTGTAATAACCTACTGCCTGGACTTCAACCTTGGGGGGACCTTGTATTGCCTACTGACCATTAGTGACATGTCCTGGTCCCTCCTGTCACCAATACTGGGACTACTCCAATAACTGGTGGATCCCTGCAAACTATGGATCCCAGAAAGGGGGGAGACTAAGCAATCCCCATGATAATGATCTTAGGAGTGGCCCAAAGCCAAAGTGGAGGCTCCACACCCACAGAATTACACATCCAAATACAATGTTATGGTTAAAGGGACCATTTATACTTGAAGGTGAAATTACATTTAGAATAAGGCTGATTTCCAAAGAACTTGGGGCAGAATGCAGCTGTGACCAAAGTGTTGTTTTAAATCCAAAGTAATTGTGAAATAAACCTTGATTTAGCTTTTTAGAACGTTTGTAGTAATTTTGCAATTTACTATAACTTCAAACTTCTCCAAGGCAGACCGCAGCTTTTCTCTCAGACGTTGTAACCAGAATGTATTACATCCTCTTTCCATTCCAAAACTCTCCTATAATGCCAAAAGACAGTTTGTACTCATGGTCACAGGGGTATGACATTCACAATGAATATTAGTCTTACAAGGAGTAAAAAGTAATGAAATTTGGACCATTAATACACTGGGACAAAGGACTCTGGGTAGCAGTGGAATAGCAGTGGGGCTTGTTACGTGGCAACATACACTACAAATGTAACTACAGAGTAAAGTCTAAATATGCGCCAGATTCAGCTTAAGCCCTGACCTTAAAGGGAATCTGTCACCAAATTTTTCACAAAATCAGCAAATGACTGGTTCCCATAGAACCCTATTAACTGAATGACACCCTTATTTTAGCTAAAAATTGTTTCCCTCGCATCCTTATAAAATCAACTTAGTGAATACAGTAGTTCCCCATGGAATCAGAGGAGGCTTATCCTCGGGGAATCAGAGGAGGCTTATCTTCAGGGAATCAGAGGAGGCTTATCCCCAGGGAATCAGAGGAGGCTTATCTTCAGGGAATCAGAGGAGGCTTATCCCCAGGGAATCAGAGGAGGCTTATCCTCAGGGAATCAGAGGAGGCTTATCTTCAGGGAATCAGAGGAGGCTTATCCTCAGGGAATCAGAGAGGCTTATCCTCAGGGAATCAGGAAGGCTTATCTCAGGGAATCAGAGGAGGCTTTCATCTTCAGGGAATCAGAGGAGGCTTATCCTCAGGGAATCAGAGGAGGCTTATCCTCAGGTATTCAGAGGAGGCTTATCCTCAGGTATTCAGAGGAGGCTTATCCCCAGGGAATCAGAGGAGGCTTATCTTCAGGGAATCAGAGGGGGCTTGTCCACCCATCCTCATGTGACCAGGGTGATGTAATTTAAGGTCCTTTATCAACTAACTAGTGATGGAAAGTCCGGCTCTTCTTAGCAAATTGAATCATTAGGCTCAGTTCACAAAGAAGAGCCGCCTCTTCTGGCTCCCTATTAAATATATAATAGGGAGCCTCAGGCCAGTCAGTCACCCCACAGCACTCCCCTTTTAACCCGATTAAAAGTGGGTTAAGTGAGCCATCGGTTCACTGGGAGGAGCCGACTCCCATCGTTCACGCCAAAGAGCCGGCTTTGTGGCAGCTCGTTTGATAAACGACCCATCACTCCCACTAACATTTGCAAATTTTACCCCATGTGTGCATCTGATCACATAAAATCACAACAACCTCCATGAAGGATGAGGAGGAATAGAAATACTACTAGGTTGGACATATCTAGTAATCTCTCTTAGACCTTGGTCAGCAGTGCATACTTTTGAATGCAGTTATAAGTGCACAAAGAATTAAACCAGAATTGAACAAGTGAACAAAAGCACTCTTTCTTGTAAGTACTTGTCAAACTCAAATTACTTTATCACTCGAATTACATTTGCAAAAAGTAAAGTTGCACCATTAAACTCTGTCCTCTGACTAACTATATCTGGTGGACTTGCAGTTCCACTTTATAGAATGTACAGTCAAGAATAGCGCCGCTGTAGATGGCTGCCTGTGCGTTTGCTCAGGCTCCCCCCACCACCCTTTCAGTGCCCAGACGATCAGCAGCAGCAGCTGGGGCTCCATATAGCACCGGAATTGGATCCTGGCAGCCAAGAGCACCAGTTACTTATCATCACAACCAGTGTCTTACTGGAAGTCAGGAGGAACACTGTACCACGGCTCCTGTTGTGGCCAGCACCTGGCAGGTACTTGGCAAAATTGCTTCTTCCACCCAGGTTTTCTACTGATATATACCAGTGGATCTGGCTATTGGATTCAGTGTAATAGGAGTGAGTCTCCACATATATTTTGCTAGTATACATTGTGACCTTATGTGGGCCCTGTATTTTCTGTGTGATGTTTCTCTTTTTTATGTGGTTTTGGATTTGTTATCAAATAAACTTTTACTGACAATGTATTTGTGTGCTGTCTTGGACTTATTTGGTTGGGTTCATAATAAAGGAAGTGGCAACACACTGGAAGCTTTTTTCAATGTCCTACCAGTAGGGGAAGATCAAAGAACACAACCACCAAATATGCAAATGTGAACCCATATGAGCCTGACACAGATCTGGATAACTTTAACAGCAAGTTTGAAGTTTATAGTGTTTTCTTGAAGACGTTCACATGTAAGGAAATCATATGAAAGCTTATGGACGATTCTTGTTCTAATATGGAGATGCCCAATTCTCTAACCAAGGGCAGCTAAAAAACCCCAGAGAGGATTGGATAGTTACAAAAGACTGATAAAGGGAGGGCATTTCTCTTGGGATTTCTACTACTGGGTCAAGGAGTATTTCAAAATCAGTGGTGCGTTCCCTAGAGATCCCCAACGACCCTAGTCAGGAAGTGCAGTTGAATTTAAAGTGTCGGATTTGGTCTGTTATCCGGCCCAGCTGGCTGTACGCTCCAGCTTTGAAGCCACCAGACTTGATGATCATCAAGTCATCACATCACGTCTGCTGGCTTCACAGCCAAAAATCACAGGAGTAAGAAGAAGACTGCTGTAGCTTTGGGGAGTGGGGAATGTGATTAAATAGTTTTATTTTCACAGGAGAGAGGCTGCTCTGGGGTGGGGGTGCACTCTAGCAGCTATGGGGACACTCTGACTTTTGGCTACTGTGCGGAAGCACAGTTGCCATGGTAGTGTCTTAGGTCATTTAACATAACCCCTTCCCGACATTTGATGTAATAGTACTGCATGGCGGGAGGTGCGTTCCCGCATTATGCAGGATTATTATGTCATGCTTGTTTGTTACAGCTGGCCCCCATCTCTAGCACCCGCAATCGAAATTCCCTCCGCACTAAATCGGACCCCCCGCACAGCGCTAACATGGGGGGTCCGATGCTCCGAAGGCACCGTGGTCTGCCAGTGCCCTTGGGCTGCGCGGCTTCTTCCGGGGGGCGGGTCCTGCCTTTTGGCAGCATGCTTGGTGTGTTATATAACACAGTGTAAAACATCTGTATTACACTGTTGAAGAAGAGTTTGAACAAGTCATCAGAGCATCGCTTGTTCAAGCCAACCTGTAAAAGAAAAGAAAAAAAAGTTTAAATCAAGTTTTTTTGCTGTTATGACCATGTATTGAAAAAGTAGAACATTTTGAATTTCGAAAGTTGAGAATTTTTCAAAATTTTCGCCAAATATCAGTTTTTTCATAAATAAACGCAAAACATACCAGCAAAATTTTTCAACTAACTTGAAGTACAAAGTGTCACGAGAAAACGATTTCAAAAGCACACAGGACATGTTTGAAAAATGGGCCATGTGAGGAAGGTGAAAAGTGGCTTCAGTGTTAAGGGGTTAACAATATGTTTAGCTTTGTGGTTGCCCTCAGAGGGCTGATTGTACTAATGGTAATGCTGTATAACTGTGACTACTACACAACTTGAGTAGATACATTTATACAGTAAAAAAATGACATTCAGCCCCACGATTGATGTGCCCCCCATGAAAATGAGTTTGACACCCCTTCTCTGTGCTAACCCAGAGTGATAGGAGCCACAATTAACAATGGTGGTGAGCATAGAGGTAAGGACAGCGGTGTTCGGTGAATCAGACAACAGTACAGAGGGTGAGACTCCATGCATCAGAGTGAAAGCTGATCACTGGGGGTCTCCGTGATGGTACCCCCACAGATCACAGGATTGTGTCAGCTTCATGGAGATGAACGGGGCAGTTCGCCCATGAGTGACCAGCTGCTCACGTCACCTAAGGACGTGACGAGGAGTCTGACTAGGGTACATTGGACGGGGGTCCCATCACTGAGACCCCCACCATCAGCAAGATAGGCCCTGTCCTGAAGGGGAATCACTTGTTTAGCGGGAAAACCTCTTTAAGGGGAGATTTATCATCAAGTTTTATCAAAAGTTTGAGTTAAAACTTTTTTAGTTGACCATGGAAACCAATCAAGGCTCAGCTGTGGGAAAATGAAAGCTGAGTTCTGATTGGTTGCATGGGCAACTAGAACAGTTCTACTCTAAGAGATTTATGATAAATCTCCCCCAAGGAGTCCAAGATGGGGAGAAGCGGCCTAAGTATAGGAAATATACAGTAATAGTGGACCCTGCAGGAAACATACAGTAATGGTGGACCCTATAGGAAATATAGAGTAACGGTGGATCCTGTAGGAAATGTACAGTAATAGTGGACCCTATAGGAAATATACAGTAATAGTGGACCCTGCAGGAAACATACAGTAATGGTGGACCCTATAGGAAATATACAGTAATAGTGGACCCTGCAGGAAACATACAGTAATGGTGGACCCTATAGGAAATATACAGTAACGGTGGATCCTGTAGGAAATGTACAGTAATAGTGGACCCTATAGGAAATATACAGTAATGGTGGACCCTATAGGAAATATACAGTAATGGTGGATCCTGTAGGAAATATACAGTAATAGTGGACCCTATAGGAAATCCCATTCACTGCAGTCCCATTCACCCTGGACCTGGTATATAAGATGACGGCTGATTGGTTCAAGCGACAGCAATTCCATTTATTATATTTTGTTCTATTCCCTAAGAAGAATGGCTTGACCATTAAATATTCTTTTACCTCGTGTTACCCCATCATCTTCATAAACCGTAAGCTCTGGCGAGCAGGGACCTCGCTCCTGTTGTTCCATATGAATGTTGTGCTCTGTCATGTTATATTATATTTGTATTTGTTTCCTATGATTTGTAAAGCGCTACGGAATATGAAGGTGATATATAAATAAAGATTATTATTATTAGGAAATATACAGTAATGGTGGATCCTGTAGGAAATATACAGTAATG
>CM033642.1:32483095-32510377 GCA_019512145.1 Engystomops pustulosus
GAAATATACAGTAATGGTGGACCCTATAGGAAATATACAGTAATAGTGGACCCTATAGGAAATATACAGTAATGGTGGACCCTATAGGAAATATACAGTAATGGTGGACGCTCTATCATCTTGCATTGGAATAACAGCACAACCAGTGTGTTTCCCTGCTCCTATGACTAGTAGGTGTGACTAGAGCCTGGATACACATGTATGAATGACATGTATAAGCCCCGCGTATTCCTGTCAGGCGGATACAGGCCGCACCAGCCGGAACCTCACTGCGGAAGCCACGTCCTCAGATACCAGTTACCATAGCAACTGCAAGTCCTTTTCTACTGGTCTACATTCTGCACCAATCAGTGGACAACATTTCATTTCCTCCTAGAAACCTAGCCAGTTCCAAGGAAGCCAGAGGAGAACGTAACAGCTAAGGATGGGCGGGGCTTATCAGACACATGAGCCAATTAGCGAAACACAATGAAGCCGGCCAACCAATGACCGCAACTTCCGCCTGTGAATTAGAAGTGACGTTAGACCTGCAGATGTTGACCAATAGAAGAGCTTAGCTTCCGGTATCTGGTTGATAGTATCCAATGATAATCTTGCTAAGGCGGAGCTTGTAGTGCTGACTGACAGATGTGGTCACCAATCCCTGCTTTGCTCCACGTCGGCAAGACTGAGGAAGATGGACGCGGTGCTGCTGGTGAGTGAGGCCGCGGAGTGTGGATGGGACGTTGCCCGCTGTGGCGGTTATTTCAGGACCGTGAGGTCTGTGTGAGAATGTGACATTTTGTGTATTGTGTGAGGTGTACTGGCTGTGTGACTGCATGACTGAAGAGGCCGGGCCCACATCACCCCCAGCTGACAGCTGTGTGTACTGCCTTACAGGACTGTGCTGCAGTGTGTGACATAGGAGCCCTGGTGTATATCCCTGTGTTTCCTGGTGATGGCGCTGCAACAGCTGGCAGCAGCCTCCATCAGCAGAGGATAAGTTACCTGTCATTTGTGTGAGTAAGGTCCTGGGAGGGCAGCAGTGTATATCCCTGTGCGTCCTGGTGATGGCGCTGTGGCAGCAGCCTCCATCAACAGAGGATGAGTTACCTGTTGTGTGTGCACTGTTCTGGGAGGTCAGTAGTGTATATCCCTGTGCGTCCTGATGATGCAGTAACAGCTGCCAGCAGCCTCCATCATCAGAGGATAAGTTACCTGTCATGTATGTGTGTAAGGTCCTGGGAGGGCAGTTGTGTATATCCCTGTGTGCCCTGGTGATGGCGCTATTGCAACAGCCTCCATCAGCAGAGGATAAGTTACCTGTTATGTATGTGTGTAAGGTTCTGGGAGGTCAGTAGTGTATACCCCTGTGCGCTGTGACAGCAGCCTCCCCCAGCAGTGGATGAGTTACTTGTATGTGTGTAAGGTCTTGCGTGAGCAGTAGAAGATAGGTGGCAGGACTTAAAGGAAAGTTCCACTTGTATGGTGCAGCTCCAGTGAACAGATGGTGTGACTGCAATATCTCCATAATTCTCATGGTCTGGGAGACTCAGGTCTGAAGTCATGATCAGTTAGTAATAGGGAATCTCCACTGATATCCGCCCTGTCACCGGAATATACCTCAGATCTGCTAATGACACAGGAGATATTACAATGCTTGGCACAATATTCTCATCTGATGTTGGGGTCAGCAACCAGAAGTAAGGTGAATGTGTCATCAGTTTTAACTGGACAAATCTACAGGCAGGGTTGGGTATTGGCCAGGGACATCTGTATAGTCATTTCTTTGTGTGTGTTGTTAGGTGACACAGGATTTATAAAAATATATTTATATTCCAGGATTGTAGCTGGACTTGGAGCATTCTGTTTCACTCGTGTTTGACATCTGTTCAATGTATTTACGCTCACCCCTCCCCCAGAGTACGTGCTGTTGTATTGGGAGATAAGCTCGCTACAGCAGAGACGAATAGCAGGGGGTATGATCCACAAACAGTAGCCCACAGTTTTTGAAGTCCGGCTACAATCCTGGAATATAAGTAGTCTTGCTGCTAATAGTAAAATACACTGAGGTATGGTTACACAGGGACAATACCCACTGTCTGCAGCTTTCCATGGTCAAAACTGGCAGTAGAGTCTCTTTAAAACCATAAATAATCCGTACTCGTCTGTTTTGTCTCTGTTTTGTCTCCACGTGTTTCTAGTTTGTTCCCTTTTTTTGATACGTGAATGTAATGACTGCAACTAATTGGTGACCTTGGTGGCGCTGGGTGTTTGTACTGTATGTGAGCATGTTGTTGGCTGCTGCAGTCACATGAATATATGAATATATATGGCAGGGCAGTAGTAAAAAGAAGGATCATTATCATTCATGCATACTGTACTTGCATGAATCTTAGAATAAAAAATAGGCTAATTTACTGTAAGTTAGCATGTTATCATCAAACCCAAAAAAACTGTTAGATAACTACTTGTCCTTGGAAGGTGATATTCCTATTATATATATCATTAGCTATACCACTCGCGCTATGTTTGTGATGCCCAACCTCTATGCATGAGCCATTGGTTTATAACAGCAATGGTAAACCTTTTCATGACCAAGTGCCCAAACTGCAACCCAACACCCACTTAATAATTGCACAGTGCCAACGTGGCAATTTAAAGGGAACCTGTCATCAGCACTTGGCCTCTTAAACCACTATCAGTATGTTGTCAAGCATCGTGACACCTAGCTTTTGTTTCTTTCATGGACCTTGGTGATGAAAATGAACTTTGAAGTGAGAGGTACATTGGTTGTATAAAGACAATGAGGTGGAGAATTTAGGACTGAAGCTGTGAAATCGTGCATTGGACTTTCAGCAGTTCTATATATTGATGTCTCTGGATGCTGGACCATCAATTACAGTGCAGGGGGCTTTCTGAGGAAGAGAGCGCTTGTCTGCAGTGTAAAAATCTCTGCCTCTTTGACTTACAAGTTACATCTTGCTTCAAAGTTGATTTTCTGAATTGTGACACCAAGCTGGGTGATTAAAGAAGCAGGTGTTTAGCTTCTTAACAACATACTGGTAGTGGTTTATTAGGTCACTTTCTGCTGGCAGGTTCCCTTTACACAGTTACTTATTGCCCACTGCTATTCCAGGGCTTTCAATATCCGCATCTGAGGACACCAATACCATTGAGATAAGGAGGTGGAATCCAATTTATGAATGGAGCTTTCCTCCCAGGCTCCTACAACATCTAGATTTTTGGGGTCCGGAGCATGTGTTCATATGATAATTTGACACTCCCAGGACTGTCTCACCGTGTCGCTTTAAAACTGCACGGAGCACATCCTGGCCTGCAGGAGGAAACCTTGAGTCCTGTCTGCTGAACTGTATCCTTGAGTGACAGCTGGAGCGCAAACACAGAGGGCTCTGAGAGCCACCTATGGCACACAAGGCATAGGTTTGCCACCGCTGGTTTATAAGATTGGAATATACTCCACTGACCCTTTTGTAACATTGCAGCTACTGTGATAAAAAACAATGTAATTCTGTTTCATCTGTATTGGCCACTACTTAGACACATGCAGCAAGAGCCACATAATGTGTCGAGGATCTTACCCGGGCCAAGTTGTACATTATGTATCCAGTCCATGCATTTGTGTATTAATTCACAGTTAATTTTAAAAGGGCTATCCTCATAATCCTTAAATAATAATAATCCTTAAATAATCATAATCCTTAAATCTTAAAAGGGCTATCCTCATGTCCCATTGATCCACCTACCACCCAATCTACCTTTATAGGTAGATTTGTGGTGGTAGGTGCCCTTTAAAGGGAACCTGTCAGTAGAAAATTACTTAATCAATCACTACCAGTATGTGATCAACAATAATTCCAGATAATATTTAAAATTAAAAAAAAATTAAAATTAACCTTGAAGTGAGATGTAAATTGGTTGTATAAAATCATGGAGGCAGAGAATTGAGCACTGAAGTCCATCTCACCCTGCCATAGAATGCCCCCTATCACGGTAACTGATGCCCCTTCGTGGATCATAAGTTAGTTAGTGAGGAGGGGAGAACTTGACTTCAGTGCTAAACTCTCCACCTCCATGGCTTTATACAACCAGTTTACATCTCATTGCAAGTTGGATGATGTTAGCCTGCTTCACAGAGGTGTTTTTTTTTTTTTTTTTTTTTTCCATGTCAATTCCTGCTGACAGGTTCCCTTGGTTTAAAAATAAGAATGTATCAGTCCTGCACTGTGTGGAAAAAAGAATGTTGAAGTGCAGTTCTGTGATTTATACAGTCTAAATCCTTATTTATAGCCTGACCTCAGCCCCCTTATACTCCATGTTTTGTACAGTGATGCATTAGCAGTTACAGGCTGGGAGCCGTCAGCAGCTGTAAGATACTTCATTTGCTGCGGTGACCTCAGTGATCCTTGTTGCATTGCGGGTTATAGGAGTCTGGTCGGGCTCTGCGCTCTTGATTCCAGGTATGTCTGTGAGTGATGTGAAGCCCCCGGCACAATTAGCGCTGTGTCATATAGCAATGTCACCGCCTGTCCAGCTTTTAATGGCCAGGTCAGTATTTATTTCCATCGGCCTTTGCAAGGTAATTGCAGCCGTAGTAAATAACGCGCACATAAGAATTAATTACTTACTTTCCGCAGTCACATCCAGATCACTCATCTTCCATCTCCAGAGTGAGATTAATCATGCGCTCCAGCGCTTTGTAGCTGTCGTGACCCACTAGCAATAGATTTGTGAAATGATTAAAAGGACGCTGCGGCTCTCTCTGCTTTATTAGTAATGGGATGTTTTCTGATTAATTAACACAAAGCCTCCTGGTAATGAATGGGGTTTACAAGGGCTGGAAAATGCTTAGCAGTTTGCTTTATAGAAAGTATAGACCATGATTGGCACAACGGGAAAACATTCTCCTCCTGGGCTTCTAATGTACTCAAGATGTACACATGGACGGATTCTACCATTTATCAACACATGCAATTGCTTATAGCTCCACACATGCAGGGGAGCCCAAAACAGGGGTCCGATGCAGACCAGTTGTTATATGTTAAGCTTACTTGCATCCTCTGCGCTTGCCCTGCACACCATTACAGAGTACAACTATAGTAGAGCGGGAAGCAAAAGACTATGCAACAGGGCTTCCTATAGACATACTGTTGCTGGGGACCCCAGAAATTCTGCATTCACCTCTGAATATTAATCACATGAGCTTCACACAGGATACGGGATTATAATCTGATGGGTGAGGATCCCATCCTCTAATTGAATGAAACGGCAGGTGGCGCATGCGTCGCTTATATCATTTGTACTGTTGCACCTAGACTTCTGGTTTCCTATTAAAGAGGAGAATCCCCCTTATGTTTCCTATCTGGATTGTTCTTGTAAGCGCCACAGAAATGGAGATTTCCACTGTTAAGATGCTGACAAAAAATACAGTTAGTCAGAAATTGCAAGTTGTAATAGTAGATGTCGCTTCAATCGAGATATTATTTCAAAGGGGAGATTCTCCTCTCATTAAAAGGACACCATATGTGTCTGTAGAGATATTACTGTATGTAGTGAGCCCCTGCTCCAGCCTGTCCACTAAAGAAGGAATGTAGAAGGAGTTGCAGAAGACACTTCTCACAAGAACATGCACCCTCTGTTTCTCAACTTGGGAAAGGGTGATGTTTTTTACAAATTTATTACATTTTTTGATAAAGGTTTATACCATTTTACCGCTTACTAAAAAGAAAGTTTACTGGGAAAAGTGACAAAAAACCCATATTTTTTCACATTTTTAGTTGACTGCTAATCATATTAAAAAGTTATCAAGTTAAAGTAATAATATGTAGAATACATCAGAACAGCAAAATTTGATCTGGACATTTAGGCACCAATGAGCAACATGAAGTGGTTAAAGGGAACCTGTCGCCAAGGATTTCATTTTCACTAAAGACAGGTTGCAAAAACCCATTACACCTGCGGTGCAGAGATGAATTTTTGCCTTCTCTGAGCAATTTAATTAATATGTAAGTGTGTGTTTTACATGACATGGCCTAGTCCTGGGGTTTGCAGAGTCCTGGGGTTTGCTTTGCTTTATATGCATTTAAAAAAATAAATGAAAGCACTTCTCAGCCCCCGGTCCCCACCTTTCTGCTTGTGTATGGAGGAAGCCCCCACTGATGTCCCTGTGTGAAGTAAGTAGCAGGAGCGAAAAGTTGTACCCAAGCTGAAAGGTGATGGCTGAGAGCTGAGGAGTGTGGTGTTTTTTTTTTTTCTTTCCCTTTCTTTCCTGCATCCAAACCAGAGCCAACCCTGGGACTCCGAACAGGATTCTGGCAGGGAGCCAGTGAAGTTAACACACTACTGTAATGAGAATGAGAAGGCACAAAGGCATATTTGCACTGCAGCTGTGATGGGCTTTTGCAACCTGTCTTTAGTGAAAATGAGGTCCCTGTTGACAGGTTCCCTTTAAGCATCTTTCCTTCTAAGGCCTCATACACTGTATGTGTTTTGTGGTCCAGTTTTGTTGGAGTTTTTCGGCCACAAAAACTGGCTGTGTATTACTTGTATGTAACCCATATGCGACCGTAAACTAACCATAACCGCAAAAAATCAGGTCTGGCACCCACATGGCCTGGTCTTCTGGGCAACCCACCACAAAATATGGCCGTATGCAGCCCGTTTTTTGGTACTCCCATAGACCACAATGACCGTACCCTAAAAAAAAAGGTGAGGGTGCTGTGAAAAATCTGATTATTAGATACATAGCCGCATTTTCATTAAAGTCAACGGGGCCGTTTTTTAGGCTGAAAACTTGTGGTGGCCATTTTTGCGTCTAAAAACGGTCATGTTTATGAGGCCTGTTCTGTATTACTGTGTTCCTCTTTTCTTCCTTCTTGAGTGTCAACTTTCTTCTTGTCAAGGAGGAAATGCCGCTTCATGGTCAAATAGTCATTGCTGATATTCAATATAGTCAATACCAGAGTGGGATACAGCCGGAAATGGTAACGCCCATCTGCCAATTTATTAATGGATTTTCATCAGTGCGGGAAGCTGTGATCACCGTCTAGTACTGTACTTGGTAGAAGGTGGAGGTTGAAGAGCTCATTGACGTTACTCTGATCCATCCATTTCTGCCGCATATTGTTTATTGACTCATTTTCTTCAGTTCACTGCCTAGAACGGCCCTCCACCACCTGCTCTATATTCATAGCTTTCTGTGCCGCTCCTGGAGGAAGAAGTGATGTCTGAAGAACCTTCTACAAATATTCCATATGCAGCAGGGAGCCCGTGTTACTAACCCCTTCAATCTATTGGTTTTTTTCTTAAATTGTGTAAAGTTTCATGAATTTTTTTAAGAAAAGCCAGGCCTCATGCACATACTGTGGGACTTCATAAGGGTGTAAGGTACTACAAAATCATATGAAAATGAGCAGTGGAGAGTCATAGGCTTGTGGTTCTGTGAGCTACCAATGCTATATAATAATAAAATGTCTTAATGTGACACCAAAAGCATGTATGTAGGTACCATAGAAGCGAGGATGGGGTTGTCTGAAGGGATACTCCGCATGCAGTTTCTAAACTTGACTAAGCTCATGCAAAATATGACTGCTCTGCTGACATAACTTTGTCTAGGTAAATGGATGAGATTTCACATAAAAGAGGGAATTCTAGAAAGGACATTTCATACCCTACATGAGGGGGTTGGTAGTTTAATGCAGTAAAATCTGGTGTTGGGCTCCATTTAAGGCCCACATGGCCACTGAGTGATCACAGAAGGAATTTTCAAAAATTGCATAAGGTTAAGAAGTTGTACATTCTCAAAATTCTCAATTCCAATCCTGCAGTGCTGATGAATGATTGACAGCACTGATCACATGACTGTTCTTTATCCATTCAGGAATAACTGACCAATTGCTGGTATTGTAATGTATTATGTTAGTGTTATTATATATATATTTTTTTTATTTCTATACCGTTTTGTTCCTTTATGCAAGACTGTGGGGCGGTAGTGATGTATATATGACTGTGTAACATGTATGCTGTGCCCAGAACACTAGTGATTCCTTGTCTACGGAGCGCGTGACCATCGGCATTTGAGGTGAAGTTCTGTTATACACTCAGGCTGTGAGTATGTGGAAGTCAGTGCATCACAGAACTTTGTCTCGAGGGCTCTGCTGCATCCAGGACAGACGGACGGCCGGGGGGGGTCAAGGTGTGAACAGCGATGAATAAGTTGTACCTCATATTTTGTGTTGATGTTTTTTACTAACTGACAAGGGGGCATGGCTTATCTGTGAACTAGCAATAAGGGGTGGAGCTTCATATGTAGTTTTTTGCTCCTGCATTGCACCAAGTCATAGTCAAAGCAAAATAACTGGTAGACGGTATTCACATAGACAGTAAAGATCCCTGAGATTTATCAGACGCTGTGATATTTCTGGGGTGGACAGACACAGGTCTAATAAAGAATGAACTTCTGTCAGTTTTCCTTTTCCAGGTCCATTTAACAGTCCATTATAGTCGTCCGGGCTTCTCTTGTTGGGGGTTGGAGGGTGCGGATGTGAGTGATGGTGACTTCTATGTATTCTGTTTTCTGGCAGGACCCCTCCCTGTACACAGTGAAAGCTGTCCTCATATTGGACAATGATGGCGAGAGGCTGCTTGCTAAGGTAAATATTCACCGTGCACATATGAAGGGGATGTAGAGGTGGGATGCCATTCTTTTTATACATTTAGATTATACACTTGCTAGTGTCCATGCTGGATCACAGCTTCTTTCATTATCAGTCTGGTAAAGGAGCGGTGGCCATGCATGTACTACTACTGCTCCATTATACTGGGGACTGATATAATTTCCCCCTTTTCCTGTGATCATTGAGGATCCCGGTGGTCCGAATGCTTCGGGTCAGGCATTTCTTACTTTAGATGACCTCCTTTCTTGTAATTCTGCAGTACTACGATGAGACCTATCCCTCGGTGAAGGAGCAGAAGGCTTTTGAGAAGAACATTTTCAATAAAACACATCGGACTGACAGTAAGTGGACACTACCTGATCCATTCCCATTCTAATACCAGCCACTAAGGAGAAAAGTCATACAGACTGACACGATGGAAAACTGAAAACCTGCAAATAAAATTGTTATTGTTTTTAACGTGGGATATTTATTAAGTTCTTGTAGTTATTAAGATTTGAGATACAATATTGCCGTTTTCTGTCTTCTATTGATGGGTTAAAATCATCTAGAGCTTAGAAGGAACAATATTTTGTGCTGATCCTCTAAAATTCCTTCTGAAAGTGGATGAAGAAATTGCCCGGTTGTCTTCACCATTCCTCCTGAGCTGTGTTTCTGTGCAGACGGATCACATGGTCCTGGTATAAGAGTACAAAACTCCAGTGGGGGAGATCTATAAGGGCTTGTATAGCAGTTTTCTTGAGGACAAGCACTGAAATAATCAAAATGCCTTGTAAACCACCAGTTTACAATTATTTCCATCTTTGCACCCTGTCCACGACAAATAGTTGTGAAGGGGCACTGCCCAGCAGCAGAATCTGCAGGTTAGACTTTATCTACATGTAGATCTGAGGCTCTGAGTATGACGCATTTGAACATACATGCACAGTCCCTCATCAGAGGAGTAGGGAATGGGTGAACACACTCATACGCAGTTTACGTAAAATTAATGTACATCACTGTGGACAAGTGTTGGACTCTTTCATTTGCTTTGTCGTTCCTCTTTATGCAGGTGAAATCGCTCTCCTTGAGGGTCTGACTGTTGTGTATAAGAGCAGCATTGACTTGTACTTCTATGTCATTGGAAGTTCCCACGAAAATGAGGTATGTTTCACAGCCTGTTCTAGAAGCTGCAGTCATTTGCTTGGATAACATCACCCCTGCCTGTGCTCAGAGCCATTATATCACTGTGTACATTAGCTAATATTAATGAATTGCATTCGACAGCATGGTAATAGGGCGATATAATCTAATGGTGATCATTAAGTCTGCGCACCTAACAGAAGTGAACTAGCAAAGACATTCATCCCATAAACTTCATAATGCCGGCATGTTCTCTATATGAAGAAAAATGGGTGCAGTGGCAAGGTCTTGATGTATCTGGGTGGTCTTTGTTTTAAAGTCCTGTTTCAATTTATTTATACATATGATATCGCTGTATACTTGTAGTAATTCACTACTTGGGGGTAGGTCTATTGGGCTGTGGCTATACAAGGTTTCTGTATCATTATATTAAGTTCTCTGGTCCATATGCAAAGTAGATTACATTTATATTTTAATCATAAGAAAATTATTCTGCACCATATCCAGAATCGCCCAGAAAAATCTCTGAGATTCAAGATGATGTGGGATTTGGGATGTATTTTCTCATGTTTCTGTATTTTCCTTTCCTCCCACAAAGCTCATGCTGATGGCTGTTCTCAATTGCCTCTTTGACTCATTAAGTCAGATGCTAAGGTAAGCAAAGGGATCACTATGTGAACAACACCTACATTATCTTTCTTATTATTTTTAACCATACATTGATCATAAATATTTGGGTGTAAATACTTATCACTGCAATTGCTGCCAGGGCGATTGTTCATGGACACTTAGAGATCACACGACCCTCCATCTGCAGCCATTTTATGGCCAGGAATGTCTGGCTGATGAGGTAAAAGACAGGAGGCTTCACTTTACATATCAAGAAAGTGGAGCAGAACTATTAATATATGTATATTGGTAAATTACCTTTTTATCCTGCCCCCACACTAAAACATTACATAAAGTAGCCAACCCCTTTAAAATAACGGGTGAAAAAATTAACCCATGTGGGAAGTATCCCTTTAAATCTGCTGGTGCTGACAGTACTTCTGTGGCCTGTGGAGAAATATGACTGGTGACAGATATTTGTGATTCTGCAGGAAAAATGTTGAGAAGAGAACTCTGCTGGAGAACATGGAAGGCTTGTTCCTGGCGGTGGATGAGATCATAGATGGCGGGTAAGAGATGAATTGGTTTTGTGGTCGATCTTCTGATATATCCTGCGACATCTGTTCCCCCTCTGTTTTGTGTGTCACCTCTATCTATTTCTCAGGTTATAAAGTCTATGCCGCATTAAATGCTCCAGTGCTCTTCCCCATCTTATAAAGTCGGGGTAAATGACTGGCAGTGCAGTGGTTAAGCGTTCAGCATGAACATTAAAGCAATTCACATTCACAAATGGAGACAGTAAAATCCTCGTGTGATTGTAAATAGAAGCGCTAATCTGGAGTCTGTACATTCCCCGTCTGTGCTTGTTTTTGTTTGAATTGTGATAGCGCAGCAGTTACCGCCATCGAGACCCTGCGCGGAGAACAGCTCCTAACAATGTCATTACCGCGTACGAGCGGCTATGTATCCGTGTAATGACATCATTAGGAATGCTTCCATCATAGCCTGCTGCAGATTGAGCAGCCGTACTCCGGCTATAAAGAGAGAGAAGAATTGCCTCTTCCTTAACTCCCTAAGATCTGGGGCTCTCCACCTGCCAGCAGTGTACCATGAGTGTAGACTATCTTTTATTAATTACTTTGGGTATTATATATTCAATCTTCATCTTCCATGTCTATTTACAGCATCATTTTGGAAAGCGACCCCCAGCAAGTGGTTCATCGCGTTGCCTTGAGGGTATGTAGCTGTGGTCTATGAATATTCAATTTGGTTATTGAAGCCTTATGACTTGACCACATTTTTTTTTGGTGAATGAATTCAACCAAAAAATGTGTAAAAATACCGCATTCTTTTCAATAGTCATCTCTGTACAGATATATCGTGGGTAAGCTGTTTTCATATGCATGACTTGTATGATCAATAGATGCCATACAGTGGGCTTATTTTTATAATGATCCCTTTTTTTTAATGATCCCTTTTTTATAATGATCCCTTTAGAAATAAAAGTATATTTAAATTTTTTTTTTTTTTTTACTTACTGAATGGAAAATTGTAGATTATGTTTTTCCATTTCCTCTTTTAAATAAACACAATTTTATTCCAAGTCAACACCATAACCATGGGTGTCTCTATTCCATGGACTAGAATAATGGACACCTGGAAGGGATGGCTCTTCTGTTTACCATCCTATTGACTACTATTCACTTTGTTAGAAATTACAGAACTTGGCTATGATCACCACGAATTGTGGTGTGAGCTGCACCTGACTCGTATATAAACTGACTATTTTAGTGGTATCTTGCAATTATCTTTGATTAGGGATACCCCTTTACATATATCTCCCAATGGCAGATGTCGGGCAGAAGAAATGGCAGACATATTGGATTGTTCTATGGAACGTAAGCTGCCGCCAAACACAAAGCCTAGGAGCTGTAAAGCTAAGGTTCTTAGAAATCGGATGGTGGCACCAACCTTTTGGCATTAACTGTTGGTCTCCAACTTTTTATACACACTTTGCATAAATCTGTAGTATAAGAAGGGAATTTCGGAGGCTGCTGGAGCTAATAGTAGGTTCTAACTCGCCCTGAGTGCTTTATTCCAATCTCTAGCGTTTAGTAGTTCTCTGTTATCTTCGCCAAGATTTTTCCAGTTATGTTACGCAGCAAAATTTCATGTTTTCTCTGTGTCTTCAGAACACCTGAAATTTACAACTACATTTAGTCTGATAAAATTGATATGTATGTTGGATGGATTTACCAGCCTGATCCAAGTACAGCTGAACTTAACACAATGGTCTGTCTTGGATGTGCTGGGTTCAGGTTGGCACATCTGCTTGAAAGAGTTTGTTGGAGTTGGCCCTTAGGGAGTTGGAGCTACCGAAATATGAGAAACCAGTCCACAAATAGTTTTACTAATCACAAGGCTACACAACAACTTATCCTCTAAAGTCAATAAGTGGGTTGAACTCTGCCTTATCTGAGAGAAGAGGGCTTTTTTTCCAAACTCCAGATGGTCTAGAGGGAAGCGGAAACCAACCCTGAATCACTTAGACTAATTTACCATGAAGTAGAATTAATTCCTTCCTGATCCCTACTAGAAATTAGACCCTCCTGTGGATTACCATTGCACATTAATAGCACAAACTTTGTCCTCGCAAGTGTGGATAAATGCAAGATGGGGTTAAAACACAGTACAGACGGTCCCCTACTTAAGAACACTCGACTTGCATACGACCCCTAGTTACAAACGGACCTCTGGATATTGGTAATTTATTGTACTTTAGTCCTAGGCTACAATAAACCGCTATAACAGATATCACAGGTGTCTGTAATGAAGCTTTAGTGTTAATATTGATTCTTATGACAATCCAACATTTTTAAAACCCAAAAAGTTCTGTCTGGGATTACAATGATAAAATATACAGGTCCTACTTACATACAAATTTAACTTAAGAACAAACCTACAGACCCTATCTTGTATGTAACCTGGGGACTGCCTGTATATACAGATGTATTTAAAAATAAAAAATGTTTACTTATGTGGATGTTACATTATTCAACAGAAGTCCCTGCACAGTCGCTAAGTATAGATACAATTTGAGAAATATCATTTTGGATCACATTGTATGTGGGATTTGACGTCTATTAGTCATCTGTCATGTTGATTCTACTTTTGTAAATTGAATATGCGAAGGGGTTTCCCGGAATTGAAAATACCTCTCCTGTCATGTGAAACCAAATGTATAATGTTTAAAAACTCAATAAATTGTTTTTGTTTTTTTTTAAATGGAAGATCAGTTGAGCAATAGGAATCTCAATTCCCTATCACAAGGTTCCAGATTAAAGTTACTCCTAGTCTTGGAGCGATGTGTAGCTAAATTCTGATTAGTAGTTTTTAGTCTTGTATTGATGGTTGCATGTAGAGGTTGTCATATGTGTGGTCCAGAACCTAGGACAGTGATGGCTAACCTATGGCACTGGTGCCAGAGGTGGCACTCAGAGCCCTTTCTGTGGGCACTCAGGCCATCACCAGAGAGTACTCCAGGTATCTTCCTGCAGTCCCAGACAGCCCAGGACTTGCTGTGCACAGAGATATTTTAAAGTGACAGCTGTACCTGGGACTATTTTCCGCTTTATTGGTGCCTCAGGTGCTGGTATCAATGAAAGCTGTGACAGAGAAGGGAGTAAAAATCACATTTAAATTTCTGTTTTGGCACTTTGCGATAAATAAGCGGGTCTTTTGTTGTAGTTTGGGCACTCGGCCTCTAAAAGGTTTGCCATCACTGACCTAGGACAACTAATATCTTCTATTTATACACATGTACTTGGGGAAGGTAAAGCAGAAAGCGTAGAAGAAGACAAGTTTTATAGTACATTACTGTTGCTGGGTTCAACCCATAAAATAACTCCAGAACCGGTGATCACTTATTAGATATAATGGGGAGTATTGAATATCACTGATCTGCAGGGCAGGCCGGTGTGAGGACTCTCTTTAGAGACATTTGTGATCAGTATGCGATCTGCTAGATGTACTTTGGATGTGACAGTGGTGAAGCGGTTAAGTGCCGTGTGGCCATATGTTGTTTCTCTTACTAGCATCTGTCCCCTGGGTCCTCCGCACAGCTCCCTGTGAATGCCTGCTGAGCAGGCAGATTTATGGGCTCCATTAGCATGCTGTTACAGGGTTTGCTGTGCTCTCCTAGGAGTCTGTGCCCAGCTACTGGCAGAGCCACCTGCTGAGCTGCAGAGTGATGGAAGAGCTGGCAGTGCGGCTCTGTTGGGGTGACTATCAGTAGGGTGCCAGGGAAGGGGGGGGGGTTACATTGTTTAATATCAATGTGTTCAGGTAGAGACCAAAGCCTCCTAAATGTACAGTAAGTAATGGAGTTGATACTGAACATGTGGCATTCTGTTTTTTAGGGGGATGATGTGCCTCTCACAGAACAAACAGTCTCTCAGGTAGGTTCACATATACTAAGATAAGTGGAGATTTTTCAGCCTATGGCTAGGAGCTGATGATCTCACCCAAACTGGGGCCCACTTCACCCATGGCTTGGCCACTAATGTATCTTTAAAATTCATAGAAAGATTCCTGCTGAGCAATGGCACACAATGATTATTATGCCTTTTAGTAAAAGTTAAGAAACCACAGCAAACATTCAGTAGATTACATGTTAATGTGTTTGAGTCCCAGACTTAATGTCCAGCCATATTAAGTTATATCAGTGAGATAATGTAACAGTCTGTGAAGCTACAGCACAGAGGGGCTCTGGTAACGCCCCCAGAGCCCTTCAGTCATATTAGCATAATTTGAAGAAGAAAGGAGGCCATGGATAATGAATATAAGATTGCCACAGTCGTGTAGCCTGGATCTATAAGTAAGGGTCCCTGGTTTATTATGATAGATTTTGATGGTAGGTTTCCTTTAAATGACTTAAGGTCTGTAAATGATATTAGATTCAAAACTTGAACCCCCACTGATCTTTTGAGATGATACTAATTGTATATTTGCCATGTGTTCCTCACTACAGGTCCTGCAGTCTGCGAAGGAGCAAATCAAGTGGTCTCTTCTACGATAGCCGACAATACCGACTCCAGATCTGATCATTCCATCTTGATGGGAGGACTTGCCCTAGTCCCTCCTATTCCCCCCCCCCCATCCTTATTTTTTATTGTATAAAGAACTTTGGGGAGATTTATCAGAAATGTCTGAGGTAAAACTTTTTTAGTTGGCAATGGAAACCAAAAATCAAAGCTCGGTTTTCATTTTATAAACAGTTGTGAGAAAATGAAAGCTGAGCTCTGATTGGTTGCCATGGGCAACTAGGACAGTAATGCTCTGACACATGTGATAAATATCCCTCCTTATGTTTAGGGCAATGGCACTGAAGTGTATTAGACATGTGAAGAAGTGAAGGGGGATAATTTGTGGCGCTACATGTGCTTTTCTGGGACGTTATGCCGCCTTACTTGACAAACCTTTCTTTCTATTGGGGAGAGTTATCAGATGTATCTGAGGTAAAACTGTTCTAGTTGTCCATGGAAACCAATCAGAGCTCAGCTTCAGTTTTATAAACTGCTGTGGGAAAATGAAAGCTGAGCTCTGATCGGTTGTCATGAGCAACTAGAACAGTTTTGGTCTCAGAAACTTCTGATGAATTTTCCCCATAATATCTTTATCCTATAATCCATTGCCAGTTTGTGTGTGTCTATACTTACTGCTGCCCTGCTAGTGAGTGACTGATAGAGCGCGCCACCTCTAAATTGTAATAAAGCTCCTATGTCTATGGTTAACGTTTTCATGCTCTGCCCTCCATACGCAGGGTCCAAGGCGGCACACAGTCTGGCACTGGTATCAGGGGGCCCGTATGGGTTACTGTTGTTTAAAAGTAAATATAATGTAAACCAATGGACCAATATGCGAAGGAGACTTCAGGAACGCATCCTTATAGGCCCTATGTAAAATAACAATCTGCTTCTGTTCTCAGTTTTGGTCCTGAAGCCGCTTTTAATGAACTGGGATTGTTCCTCATTACACTTTGTAATGTGCTGTATAAATTGGACCTATATGATGGTTAATAAATTACTGTCAAAATACAGACTGCTCTTTTGGTATGATTGTCTGAACTGGAATAAAAGGTAAATAAGGCTACATTCACCCAACCATATGGGGGACGCATGTACGGCACGTGTGTGGCACCGTGTTTTATTATAGTATATATGAGTCTGATGTGTAATTATTTGTTTGGTGTGTAATTAAATAAATATCCTTTATTATTAGTCATATAACATAGACATAGTTAAACAAGAAAGAAAAATCTTTCAATCATGTACTTCTCCAAATATCTAAATACCTAAATGGCACTTTACTGGGGGGGAGGGGGGGGGGGTAGGAACAGTAAGGCTTAAAACTATCTTAAGGTAAATGCGAGGGAGGCACCACTACAACCAGCTTATAGGGAGCGAAGAGAGAGGAAATTGTAAAGGGAAATATATAGATCGGGAGAAGGGGCAGAGTGAATATAGCGTAACTACCTCATACTCTCCCATGCGTCCCTCAATGGGGTATTTCTCAGTCAACCAAAAGATACCCTGAGTAGGCCTTATGCTACTACAGTTCAGAAATCAACTTCTGCCAGCCATTCCAATTTCGTTTAAAGTTCTTATTGTTAATTAGGCCTTGTTCCCACATAGAACTCTCATAATTATAGCACTCATTCATATTTTCCCTTATTATATCTAGTTTGATAGAATTTAAAGATTTCCACTGTTGCGCAATTACCAATCTCCCTACTGCGCATAGCCTACTAATTAACCATTTTTCTTTTTCAGTGAAGGTACTGGTATAAATATCCAAAAGGGCAAGAGCTGGACATGGGATGGTCCTGTTGCAGATTTTCGTAATGAGCTCAAAGATATGCTCCCAAATACTAAGCACATGGACACAATCCCACCACATATGTACAGTTGTCGCAGTGGCCATACAGCCCCTCCAACGGGAATCACTGCAATCCGGATTAATTCTGGCTAATTTTTGGGGAGTCAAGTGCCATCGGGT
Organism: Engystomops pustulosus; assembly: GCA_019512145.1. NCBI lineage: Eukaryota > Metazoa > Chordata > Amphibia > Anura > Leptodactylidae > Engystomops > Engystomops pustulosus. Next base: position 32,500,558 of record CM033642.1, read on the forward strand.
GCGCAATTTAAACAAATTAGTTATGTGCAGAGCAGATTTCTATTTGAGTCGGAGATTGCCTTAAGCCATTGCTCGGATGATAAGGTCAGACTTAACTCTTGCTCCCATTTCAACATATATGGCTGTTTACCCTTACTATAACAGGTTATCATATCTCTATATGCTGCTGAGGTCCCTCCCATACCACTGACTGAATCTATAAATGACAGAAAGCTGGGCCTAGAACATGCTCGCTCCACTAAAAATTCCTTTAGCAAATGCGTTATAGAGCTCAGCCTATGATAGGTAAACCATTCTGAGGTCGTTAGATTGTATTTCTGCCTCAATTCCTTAAAGGATAGGTACCTACCATCCATCCTCATACATTCCAAATTATGGATGCCAGCCCGAATCCAGACCTTCAGATCCAAATTCTCAGAAAAGGATTGTAGTGTTTCTAAATCAATATTCTTCGGGGAGAATTTTACCTTATCCCTCATTGTTTGGTGTGTAATAATCTGTGCACCAGTCTGTAGATGAGAGAACAACCAAACTTTGTACTACCCCAAGAACCTGTCAGCAGAAATGTACTTAACAATCCATTGCCAGTATGTTATGAAACAGAGTAACAACTTCCAGATTATGTTTCTTTCATTGTCCAGTGTGCAGGGATCATCCAAAGGTTGTATAAAGTCAGGGAGGTGGAGAAGTTACATCTGAAGTCAAGTCCACCTCATGTAAGTGATGGCCCTGCATCCAGGGACATTACTAACCATGTCTCCCAAGTCACTTTGAATTATGACAATCACAACAATGAAGGGTGTTTCGGAATGGGGAGAGCTTGACTTCAGTGCTGACTTTATACAACCAATTTACATCTGACTTCAAAGTTGATCTTCTGGGTAATGCCACCACACTGGGGCATGAAAGAAACAGGGTCTGGAAGGTGTTAATCTGCCTGTCAACAAACTGGTAGTGGTATTTTAGGTCAAAAATCCTGCTGAAGGGTCCCCTTTATGTTTTTAGATGCAAATGAGGCAAACAATTGACCTTCTTATGGATAGTTCACAAATGCCCAGGAGACTTATTTAATACTGATCATTGCCACCATATATCTTATGCAGAGATTACTAAAATATCCGTGCCAGAACACCTTGCAGAGCACCATGAACTCCTACTTCATACTGTGCTGTGGATGTCAAGGGCATGTTTCCCCTCTATGGTCTTTGAAGGTGTCTCAAATGTCTGCTTCAAAGGAGAAATAGATTTTAAATTTGACATTTTAATGTTGACATGAAAGAAGTGTTAGCCAAGTACCACTGTACCAACTAACACCTTACTGCATTCCAAGTGCAGGGATTTACTCATGGAGTCAAGTTTGACCTTCTACTACTAATTAAACCCATCGCTCCATCTGTATTTCATTTACGCTTTGTACATGAAGGTGGCACAAATGGAGAACAGCCATATCATGCGGGTGTGTGAGATGCTAAGAGGAAAAGAGAAAAGTGAACTTGGTGTCCCCTATGTTTAAATTTGTATAATGAGATAACTGCATAAGTCATAAACTTTAATGTCTTATTTGACATTTCTCCATTTATCTAACCCTTTATATCAGGGGTCCCCAAACTTTTTACGTAGGGGGCCGTTCACTGTCCCCCTCAGACCGTTGGAGGGCCGGACTTAAAGGAAACCTACCACTTGAAGCGGCTCTCCTTCACTTCCTATGTAGCCGCGCGCACGGTAAGCGCCGAGCGCGTACCTCCCTGCGCGGCTATAAAGTTTAAAAAGTGTTTTAAACCGCAATACAGCGGTTTAAAACACTAACAAAAATAAGCGCCGGCACCAGCTCACCCTGAGCTGGTGCTCGGTATTGCCATCAGAAACCTGCCACTTCAAGTGGTAGGTTTCCTTTAAGTTTAAAAATAAATAGCGGTACATGTGACCGCATCCATAATATACTCAATTAATTATTTAATATACTGCACCCCCCTTAAGAAATATTTTATATATATTGGCCCAATTAATTAATTAATATACTGGGACCTCTCTCCATTAATTATTGAATATGCCTCCCCCCATTAATTACTAGACTGCCGCTCATAATTAATTATTTCCTACACCATCACCATTGATTATTTCCTATGCTTCCCCCACCATTAATTATTCCCTATGCTGCCCCTCATAATTAATTATTTCCTATGCTGCCCCTCATAATTAATTATTTCCTGTGCTGCCCCCTACGATTAATTATTCCCTATACTGCCCCTAATAATTAATTATTCCCTATACTGCCCCTAATAATTAATTATTCCCTATACTGCCCCTAATAATTAATTAATTCCCTATACTGCCCCTAATAATTAATTATTCCCTATACTGCCCCTCATAATTAATTATTCCCTATACTGCCCCTCATAATTAATTCTAGACTATACTTCCCCTAATAATTATTTCCTGTGCTGCGCCCTCACCATTAATTATTCCCTATACTGCCCCTCATAATTAATTATTCCCTATGCTGCCCCTCACCATTAATTATTTCCCATACTCCCCCCCCCCCCCCACCATTAAATATTTCCTATACTGCCCCTTACCATTAATTATTTACTATACTGCCCCTCATACTAATTATTTCCTAAGCTGCCCCTCATAACTAACTATTGGCCCCCGGCCACCACAATCTTTTTACTGCCCTTTTTAATAAAAAATAAAAACCCTGTACTCACCGCCGCGCGTCTTCTATCTTCTTGCCACGTCCTGGAAGGAAGGGGTGCGCGGCCGTGTGATGACGTCATCGCGGGGCCGTGTAGCCTAGTTCATGGAGCGATGTGCGCCGGGGTTGTATTCCGGCCACATCGCTCCAGTAATAGTGCTGGAGCGGCCGTTTCCGAGCACGATACAGTGACGGGCAGGAGCTTCCTGTCCGGTCGCAGGCCACCAGGTCCCGGCGCTGCCGCGGCAAACGTCGGGGGCCGGATCTAAACGGTCCGTGGGCCGCATGTGGCCCCCGGGCCGTAGTTTGGGGAACGCTGCTTTATATAAACTGCTTAAAGGGAATCTACCATCAAAATCAATCATGATAAACCAGGGACACTTAATCACAGTCACTGTGCCTGATCTATGATTATCTTCTTATATTTGTTATCCATGGCCTCCTTCCTTCTAATATCAACTTTTACAATAAGGCTCATGAGCCAGAATGGCTTTAGGGGATGTTACCAGAGCCCCTCTGTGCTGTAACTTCACAGGCTGTTACTCTGAGAAGAGCAGGTCTCCACTCTCTTGCACTCCCTCCTGCTGCCAGATTACACAGGGAGAGTGCAGAGGGTGGGGTGAAACATGTTCTGCTTGTTGTAACAGCCTGTGAATCTACACAGAAAAACTATAATTGACTTCTGTCATGGAAGGGTTATTTACAATTTATTTTCATTAGCTAGAGGCTAATTTCAAAAGCCCATATACATACATTAAAGGACATCACCAGATCAAGGATTGTAAACCAAACATACTGACATACTGGTATGCCCCTCCTCTGGCTGGACCTGCTCTTCTTTTAGCTTCTTATGCCCTTGCTTTTAAGAAAAATGGGCTTTAAAAATTATGCATATGAGCCCGAGGGGCTCCAGGCTCCATTAACTCCTATGGAACCTGGAGCCCCTCAAGCTCATTTGCATAATTTTAATAGCCTTTTTTTTTTCCTTAAAAACTAGGGCGTTAGAAGCTAAAAGAAGAGCAGATCCTGCCAGTACCAATAGGGGAGTCCCCCCTTCCTTTAACTGAACTTCGGCAGTGTATGCACAATGTAGTCAGATACTAGTATGTACTTGGTAGTATCACATCAATTTAGTAGCTGCAGACCGCCTGTGAATCTGCAGTACTGGGGGGCTCTGGTAACCTCATTAGCTTAATTTTAAAAGTTGGTTTAAGAAGGAAGATTGCCACAGTCATGGTGCATGGATACATGACTTATAATGATGGCTTTTGATGGTAGTTTTCCTTTAAGGCCATCTCTTTAATGAAGAGTTGGTATGTTGAAGTCTATGGAGTGGGTAGAAGAGAGAGAAATGTAGACAGACTTTATAACTACATTTTCTGAAAATTAAACCAGTCACCCATCAGTAGGAAGTGCACAGGCCTTTGCTTTATGTGACTGCAGCACATCTGTGGCCACAGGACATCACTAGTCTCTTACACTGCTCTGGTGGGATTTTGGTCCACCCTTCTTACAGTCTCTTGCCAATAACTTAGTCACCAAGGACTTTCCAGAGGTTTTCTATTGGGTTTAGATGAGAACTGCTTTACCCATTTTGCTGTGTGACAGGAGACATTGGGGCACATTACTTACCTGTCCGAGTCGCGATCCCGAGGTTCGTTCCCCGACGTTGATGCACTGTGCCGCGATCCACATAGATCCTGCATGTGTCGATCTCTGCTCAGGTCCGCCGGAGTTCACCTTCTTCCCAGTGCATATAAGTGGTTGGCTTGCGACACAAATTTGAATGTTCAATCCCGAATCCGTCGGATCGTCCGACGGCCCACACCCCCATTTTTTGTCGCGTAAAAGCCTACGCGATTCCGACGCAATCCAATCGTGTGCGACACAATCCATGGCATGATCCCCGAAAAGTCGGGAAACCCGACGAAAATGCATCCGCGGGACCCTTAGTAAATAAGCCCCACTGTCCTGCATGATTATTGCTGGCATACTGATTGAGTGAAGAATGCAAGGAACCACATGTTGTCCAAGGTTCAGACACATAATTGCATTCACTTGGCCTAATAAACCACTACCAGTAGGTTGTCAAGCAAATGAGATTGTGTCAGGTTGGTGGCATCAGCCAGAAAATCAACTTTGAAGAAATCAAAGTTGATTTACAGAACGGTGCCAACACACTGGGCAAAGAAACCTGATCTGGAAGGGGTTAATCTGCTTCACAACATACTGATAGGGGTTTATTTGGTCAATTTCTGTTGACAGCTTCCGTTTAACTCCTGCTGCAGAAAACATTACCCAAACCATGGCACTTCCTTCCCACCATTCACTGACTTCTTTACACACTTTGGGTTCAGTTTTACCCTTGGTTGTTGATGAACTTAATGTTTACCATCAGATCAAAATAAATGAAACTTGCCTTCATCACTAAAATGAATTGTGGAGCACTTCTCCTCTGTCCACACAACATGCTCCTCAGCACAGATAAGTGTAGCATTTTGATTCTTCCTTTTGAACCTACTGTAGGACGGTTACGGCACAACCTCTTCGCGAAGTCAGTGATAACTGGAAAGTGAGGTGGCCAGTTAAATAGGGTGTCACATAATTAAGGAAATTAGCACCAGGTGTCAGATAAATGCCAATAACTCGCAGGTGTCTGAAAGCCTGCTCTAATTTTGTTCAATGTTCTTTTACAATTATCTCATTTACATTTTTATTATGTACTTTAGTATGTCCAATTTATTAAATAAGCTTAAAATTCTGCTATTTTACACATGTTAAGATATATTCACAAAGAACTACACAATGACATTGACACTTAAGAAACTACAATAGTATTTAAAAAAAAATATATATATACTTTTTTTTAACCCTTTCCCCCTGATGCCCTTTATGGTTTGCGCTTTCATTTTTTTCTACCCTCATTTAAATATACATATCTTTTTTTTACTATTCCATGTATGGAGCTTTATGACGGCTGGTTCCTGGTGTTGTTCTTGTATATTCCATATCATATCCTGGGAAGTGGGAATATAATTCAAAATGTGGTGAAATTGACATAATAAACAAAGGGATACCAAATTTTTATAGGTTTTAATAGACTTAAAAGAATTGTACAAATTGTACAAACAAAAAAATTATTTATTTCGCCATATTCTTTATGCACAAAACTTTTTCATAATTTGGCATATAGAGCTGTGGAAGGCGTCATTATTTTATGAAACATGATGACTTTTTAATTTCTAATATTTTTCAGACTGTACAACCGGTTGATCACTTTTTTTGCAATTTTTATCAGTTGAAAAATGGCAAAATTGCGAAGGCAAATATTCAGGATAATTGCGTACTATTTTCTGTTACAGGGTTCAATGCCGGGAATAAACATTTTTATATTTTGATAGGATTAGGGGTGGGATTTTGGGATGCAGCGATTAATGATTTGTGGCTAGTTTGTACGGTTAGATTACTTCAAGGAAATCAATTAAGAAACTTAGGTCTGAATTATTTATATTGTTACTTTCATTACAGTGGACTCCCAGGATCTTTAATCCTAATGGGTGTGGAGTATTTCTACCATATACTGCAATTACAGCGGCCCAGTTCACTGGTATATGGTGTTCGGTGGACTAATCTGTACAATGTGGCACCGGGAACATCTCCAAAGGACGAACATGGAGCCTGTCCAGAAAGCCAGACATGGAGAGAATCGTTCGCCATAATTAAGAAACTGTACATCCATGTTGGAGTTCTACTGGTATGTGGAAAGATAGGAATGTATTGGTCAATAAAAACGTGAAATTTGCAGTGCAGTTAGGTACCATTCAACTTTTAATACTGCTGATACAGCGTGGGTCAAGCGGGGGACGGTGAGCATACTATACTGGGAGCATCAAGCCCTTCCAAAATGGTGGCGCTCACTCGACGCGGGGGGGGAGCTAATTCCGCCGGGGGCATGGTAAACAGAGTGAACACCATCAGGGACATTCCATACAGTAGCAGTCAAGTAGGTGTGATTCTGGGGAAAAAAGAATGTAGACGAGAACGTTTTTTTTCTGCATGGAAATTCTGCTCAGTGCAGAAAAAATTAAAATAACGATTCCCTGGCACTTTGATGGCACTTGTATGTCGTCACAGCGTTTTGCTATGCAATGATTTTCTACTTGGAAGGGGGCCTTGGGAGATTGGCAAAAGCTGCATTTTCCCACACGCAAGTGTTTCCTGCATCAATTCCCTAGCCCCAAATGAAATGTGGAAAACTATATTGCAGGGGACAATCTGCATTTAAAAAAACAAAAAAAAAAAAAAAGCAACTTACAAGACCAAATCCGCATGGACATGAAATTTCCTCATCGGTGTCAGGCTTTTTTTTTTTGGATTGATCTAGAACCAAAAACTGACAGAGAACCGATGGCTTGCTGATTCTTCATGATTCTCCTAGTGTCTGCTTGAGACTGAGGGTGAAGGTTTTATGAAAGTCTTCAGAGTTTACAGTGCATAAACCCTGAATAACCCTAACCCTGCATAAATTATTGGCACAATACGTGTATATGAAGAGAATCTCCTTTATGATTATTATATGACCTATGCTACCAGGGCGGTCCAGGTTTTAAGTAGGCCCCCTGGGAGACAGAGCCTTAGGTGGGGCCCTTTAGTGGGCGACCCCCACAGTAAGCAGACTGTTTCCCCCCCCCCCTGCAGAACCAAAACTGTCCGCATGCCAATAGCCACATTGTTCCACCTCCGACATAGCCACAATATATATCCTATGTGTCACCCCTTCCAACGACAAGCCAACATTCCATTAGCACACTGGTCCCCCTACGTCTGTAGCCACATATCCCCACCAGTACGTAGCCACAATGTATCCCCCCACGTAGGACCCACCAATTTACCCATAATAGAAAAACACATTCATAAGGCCACAATGCCCCCCCCCCAAGGTTTTATCCTACTGTCCCCCTTGCAAGGCCCGCTTTTCCTCCCCCCCTAGGGGCCAAAAATGGCCCCACCCCCATCTGGAAAAGAAAAAAAACCTCACCTTACCTCCGCTCCTGCAGCAACCTTTTTCTTTTTGTGTGGTCTGATGGACATGCTGATGAGGCTGGCTTAGAGGGACGATTTTTTTTTGTGCACAGTAGTGGACCCCTGCGCAATCAGGGCACCGGCCATTTGCCGGGGTAAGCCGGGGGGCGAGGTGGGCCCCGATTCTTGTACTTTCTGTGCGTTTGGGTAGAAGAGCAAGATGCTGTGAGTCTCTTCCTGTTCACTTTCCCCGTCCATTCTCTACAGATATCATTCTGATTACCTCAGTTCAGGTTTATATATCTATAGCACGAAGGAATGCAGATTATAATACAGAGGGAAAGTATTTATCAAGCAGAGAGAATGGGAATACAAAAGTGGAGAAATTAAAGCCCTTTCATTGATTAATATCTTAGCTTTATAAAGATTCCCATTTCCCTTTTTTTCTATTGTCTAATATTGTCCGTTGTGAACACTTAAACAAGCCCACAGGCATGGATTTCTGGCTGAATTTATGGGAGCACTTGTGGTGTACTGTCAATCTGCCCTCTCATCGTGCGGTGAATTTCTTGTTTTACAGCCCCCCTATCCAAAAAAAAAACCCAGACAAGATGAACAACCTTTTTAATATTGTATTGTGGGGTATATGTATTATGTGGATGTGTAATACCAACATTAGGGGTAATAAATCCATAACTCACAAAACAGGGGCGGGTAAACTTACAGGGGTGAGCAGCCATAGCAAACCGCTATGGGGCCACAGTGTCAGGGGGCCCACAGGGGCATCGACCCTTACCCTGACATACTCAGAGGTAGAGGAGTGCATAATTAACCCTATGGAGAAGATTAGCAAGTGTCTGAAAGTCAGAGATTTGCTAGGTGCCCCATGGCAACCAATCACAGCTCCCCTTTAAAAGTAGTTAATGCGCCTGGTTTAAAATGAAAAGTGAGCGTGATGGTTGCCAGGGGTAACAGAAACTAATTGACTTTCAGACACTTGATAAACTCTGCCCCCATTATGCTGCACTGTACATCATATAGGTATATTAACATTACAGTGATTGTATCATGCTGCATCTGGCTATCCGAGTATGCGTCTGCATAGACTGGCATGTGTGTATATAGGATGTGGGTTTGTAAATGTCACTGATGTGTGTGTATATGCTCCATATGAGGAATTGTGCATAAGGTACAAATGTGTGATTGTAAACTTGCATGTGTGAGTCTCCAAATATTGTATAATTTTCAAGTGGGAAGGGGGGGCCCATGCGTGTTACAGGGTTCAATGCCGGGAATAAACATTTTTATATTTTGATAGAGTGGGACTTTTTGGGATGCAGCGATTTATGATTTTTTTGGCTTTATTTACTGTTATAGTACTTCAAAGGAAATCAATTAGAACTTTTAGGTTCTGCAATTATTTATATTGTTACTTTCATTACAGACTCCCTAAGATTCTTTAATCCTAATGGGTGTGATTATTTCTACCATATACTGCAATACAGCTGCAATACTGCAGTATATGGTGTTTCTGGTGACTATCTGTTACAATGTGCCACCGGCACATCTTCACAAAGGACGCTACAAGGAGCCTTGTACAGAAGCCAGACATGGAGACAGATCGTCGCCATAATTAAGAACTGTACATCCATGTTGGATGTTCTACTGGATACTGTGAAGATCTTAATGTATTGTCAATAAACGTTCATAATTTGCAGTTCAGTTGGTCCATTCAACTTTTAATACTGATTGATACACCTTGGCAGCAAGGGGGACGTGTGCCATACTATACCTGGGAGCATCAATCCCTCCAAAATGGTGGCGCTCACTCGCCGCTGGGGATCTAAATTCCGCCGGTGGCATTTAACAGGTTAACACCATCAGACATTCGCAATACAGTAGCTTTAAAGTAGATGTGATTTGGAAAAAATAATGTAGACGATGCATTTTTTTCTGCATGGAAATTATTGCTCAGTGCAGAAAATAAAATAACGATCATGTCACTTTTATGTCACTTTTATTGTGCGTCGTCACAGATTTTTGCATGCAACATGCAGTTTTCCTGCATCATTCCCTCAGCCCAAAGGGATGTGGAAAAAATAT